>JAZAYU010000693.1:0-180431 GCA_038501625.1 Corbicula japonica | reverse complement strand
GTTCAAAAACTTCAGTTCCTTTTTCGAATCTGAATAAGGAATAAGGAACAAGTTCCCGTTTCCTTATTCGAGCAAATAAGGAACTGGCAAATAAAATGAAATGTAGTGGATTGTTTGTTTTCGCCGAAGAGTTTCTAGATAAAACCCGTTGTTATGAACCGGCGGGAGATAACTTCAACAATGAATTATAATGTGTGTAGGAAATCTGTACAAAAACTTCAGTTCCTTTTTCGAATCTGAATAAGGAAAAAGGAACCAGTTCCCGTTTCCTCATTCGAGCGAATAAGGAACTGGCAAATATAATGAAATGAAGTTGATTGTTTTCTCCGAACAGTTTCTAGATAAAACCCGTTGTTATGAACCAGGGGGAGATAATTTCAACAATGATTGATAATGTGTGTATGAAATCTGTACAAAAACTTCTGTTCCTTTTTCGAATCTGAATAAGGAATAGGAACCAGTTCCCGTTTCCTTATTCGAATCTGAATAAGGAATAAGGAACCAGTTCCCGTTTCCTAATTCGAGCGAATAAGGAACTGGCAAATATAATGAAATGTAGTTGATTGTTTGTTTTCTCCGAACAGTTTCTAGATAAAACCAGTTGTTATGAACAAGTGGGAGATAACTTCAATAATGATTGATAATGTGTGTATGAAATCTGTACAAAAACTTCTGTTCCTTTTTCGAATCTGAATAAGGAATAAGGAACCAGTTCCCGTTTCCTTATTCGAATCTGAATAAGGAACCATTTCCCGTTTCCTTATTCGAGCGAATAAGGAACTGGCAAATAAAATGAAATGTAGTTGATTGTTTGTTTTCTCCGAACAGTTTCTAGATAAAACCCGTTGTTATGAACCAGGTGGAGATACCTTCAGCAATGATTTATAATGTGTGTATGAAATCTGTACAAAAACTTCAGTTCTTTTTTCGAATCTGAATATGGAATAAGGAACCAGTTCCCGTTTCCTTATTCGAATCTGAATAAGGAATTAGGAACCAGTTCCCGTTTCCTTATTCGAGCGAATAAGGAACTGGCAAATATAATGAAATGTAATTGATTGTTTGTTTTCTCCGAACAGTTTCTAGATAAAACCCGTTGTTATGAACGAGGGGGAGATCACTTCAACAATGATTTATAATGTGTGTATAAAATCTGTACAAAATCTTCAGTTCCTTTTTCGAATCTGAATAAGGAATAAGGAACCAGTTCCCGCTTCCTTATTCGAATCTGAATAAGGAATAAGGAACCAGTTCCCGTTTCCTTATTCGAGCGAATAAGGAACTGGCAAATATAACGAAATGTAGTTGATTGTTTCTTTTCTCCGAACAGTTTCAATATAAAACCCGTTGTTATGAACAAGGGGGAGATACTTTAACAATGATTGATAATGTGTGTATGAAATCTGTACAAAAACTTCAGTTCCTTTTTCGAATCTGAATAAGGAATAAGGAACCAGTTCCCGTTTCCTTATTCGAATCTGAATAAGGAATAAGGAACCAGTTCCCGTTTCCTTATTCGAGCGAATAAGGAACTGGCAAATATAATGAAATGTAGTTGATTGTTTGTTTTCTCCGAACAGTTTCTAGATAAAACCCGTTGTTATGAACCAGGGGGAGATAACTTCAACAATGATTTATAATGTGTGTAGGAAATCTGTACAAAAAATTCAGTTCCTTTTTCAAATCTGAATAAGGAATAAGGAACCAGTTCCCGTTTCCTTATTCAAGCAATTAAGGAATAAGGAACCAGTTCCCGTTTCCTTATTCGAGCGAATAAGGAACTGGCAAATATAATGAAATGCAGATGATTGTTTGTTTTCTCCGGACCCTTTCTAGATAAAACCCGTTGTTATGAACAAGGGGGAGATAACTTCAACAATGATTGAAATTGTGTGTAAGAAATCTGTACAAAAACTTCAGTTCCTTTTTCAAATCTGAATAAGGAATAAGGAACCAGTTCCCGTTTCCCTATTCGAATCTGAATAAGGAATAAGGAACTAGTTCCCGTTTCCTTATTCGAGCGAATAAGGAACTGGCAAATATAATGAAATGTAGTTGATTGTTTGTTTTCTCCGAACAGTTTCTAGATAAAACCCGTTGTTATGAACCAGGGGGAGATAACTTCAACAATGATTTATAATGTGTGTATGAAATCTGTACAAAAACTTCAGTTCATTTTTCGAATCTGAATAAGGAAATAAGGAACCAGTTCCCGTTTCCTTATTCGAATCTGAATAAGGAATAAGGAACCAGTTCCCGTTTCCTTATTAGAGCGAATAAGGAACTGGCAAATATAATGTGTAGTTGATTGTTTGTTTTCTCCGAACAGTTTCTAGATAAAACCAGTTGTTATGAACAAGGGGGAGATAACTTCAATAATGATTGATAATGTGTGTATGAAATCTGTACAAAAACTTCTGTTCATTTTTCGAATCTGAATAAGGAATAAGACCCAGTTCCCGTTTCCTTATTCGAATCTGAATAAGGAATAAGGAACCAGTTCCCGTTTCCTTATTCGAGCGAATAAGGAACTGGCAAATATATTGAAATGTTGTTGATTGTTTGTTTTCTCCGAACAGTTTCTAGATAAAACCCGTTGTTATGAACCAGAGGGAGATAACTTCAACAATGATTGATAATGGGTGATGAAATCTGAACAAAAACTTCAGTTCCTTTTTCGAATCTGAATAAGGAATAAGGAACCAGTTCCCGTTTCCTTATTCGAATCTGTATAAGGAAACAGTTTCCTTTCCTTATTCGAGCGAATAAGGAACTGGCAAATATAATGAAATGTAGTGGATTGTTTGTTTTCTCCGAACCCTTTCTAGATAAAACCCGTTGTAATGAACCAGGGGGAGATAACTTCAGCAATGATTTATAATGTGTGTATGAAATCTGTACAAGAACTTCAGTTCCTTTTTCGAATCTGAATAAGGAATAAGGAACCAGTTCCCGTTTCCTTATTCGAATCTGAATAAGGAATAAGGAACCAGTTCCCGTTTCCTTATTCGAGCGAAAAAGGAACTGGCAAATAAAATGAAATGTAGGTGAATATTTGTTTTCTACGAGCAGTTTCTAGGTAAAACCCGTTGTTTTGAACAAGGGGGAGATAACTTCAACAATTGATAATGTGTGTATAAAATCTGTACAAAAACATCAGTTCCTTTTTCGAATCTGAATAAGGAATAAGGAACCAGTTCCCGTTTCCTTATTCGAATCTGAATAAGGAATAAGGAACCAGTTCCCGTTTCCTTATTCGAGCGAATAAGGAACTGGCAAATATAATGAAATGTAGTTGATAGATTGTTTTCTCCGAACAGTTTCTAGATAAAACCAGTTGTTATGAACAAGGGGGAGATAACTTCAACAATGATTGATAATGTGTGTATGAAATCTGTACAAAAACTTCAGTTCCTTTTTCGAATCTGAATAAGGAATAAGGAACCAGTTCCCATTTCCTTATTCTAATCTGAATAAGGAATAAGGAACCAGTTCCCGTTTCCTCATTCGAGCGAATAAAGAACTGGCAAATATAATGAAATGTAGTTGATTGTTTGTTTTCTCCGAACAGTTTCTAGATAAAACCCGTTGTTATGAACCAGGGGGAGATAACTTCAACAATAAATTATGATGTGTGTATGAAATCTGTACAAAAACATCAGTTCCTTTTTCGAATCTGAATAAGGAATAAGGAAACAGTTCCCGTTTGCGTATTCGAATCTGAATAGGAATAAGGAACCAGTTCCCGTTTCCTTATTCTAATCTGAATAAGGAATAAGGAACCAGTTCCCGTTTCCTCATTTGAGCGAATAAAGAACTGGCAAATATAATGAAATGCAGTTGATTGTTTGTTTTCCCTGAGCAGTTTCTAGATAAAACCCGTTGTTCTGAACAAGGGGGAGATAACTTCAACAATGATTGATAATGTGTGTATAAAATCTGTGTAAAAACATCAGTTCCTTTTTCGAATCTGAATAAGGAATAAGGAACCAGTTCCCGTTTCCTTATTCGAATCTGAATAAGGAATAAGGAATAAGTTCCCGTTTCCTTATTCGAGCAAATAAGGAACTGGCAAATATAATGAATATAGTTGATTGTTTGTTTTCTCCGAACAGTTTGTAGATAAAACCCGTTGTTCTGAACCAGGGGGAGATAACTTCAACAATTATTGATAATGTGTATATGAAATCTGTACAAAAACTTCAGTTCCTTTTTCGAATCTGAATAAGGAATAAGGAACCAGTTCCCGTTTCCTTATTCGAGCGAATAAGGATCTGGAAAATATAATGAAATGTAGTTGATTGTTTGTTTTCTCCGAGCAGTTTCTAGATAAAAGCCGTTGTTCTGAACAAGGGGGAGATAACTTCAACAATGATTGATAATGTGTGTATAAAATCTGTACAAAAACTTCAGTTCCTTTTTCGAATCTGAATAAGGAACCAGTTCCCGTTTCCTTATTCGAATTTGAATAAGGAATAAGGAACCAGTTCCCGTTTCCTTATTCGTGCGAATAAGGAACTGGCAAATATAATGAGATTTAGTTGATTGTTTGTTTTCTCCGAACAGTTTCTAGATAAAAGCCGTTGTTATGAACAAGGGGGAGATAACTTCAACAATAATTGATAATGTGTGTATGAAATCTGTACAAAAACTTCAGTTCCTTTTTCATATCTGAATAAGGAATAAGGAACCAGTTCCCGTTTCCTTATTCGAATCTGAATTGGCAAATATAATGAAATGTAGTTGATTGTTTGTTTTCTCAAAGCAGTTTGTAGATAAAACCCGTTGTTCTGAACAATGTGGAGAAAAGTTGTATGAACAGTTCCTGTTTCCTTATTTGAGCGAATAAGGAACTGGGAAATATGTTCAATTTTAGTTGAATTTTTTATTACCAAATCGGCTTTAAGGTAAATCCGTTGATCTGACTATAGGTGATATAGCTTCAACAATGATAGTTTTATGTGTGAGAAAGCTGTTCTGATTCTGATACCTCAGGTCCTTTTTGGAATCTTTATAAGAAATATGGAACTAGTTCCCGTTTACTTACTCTGTCATATAAGGAACTTAAGGAACTGACAAATATTGGCTGCGTTTCATTAAGAATTTACGATAGTGTCGTATCGTAAACTGCGATACCCATTTACGAAAGAATTTACGAATGTGACAAACGCGTTTCATAAAGACCTAGGTCCCGATCAGTCTAAAAACAGCCGTTTCCGGGCGCGAGGTTTTTAGCGCGCACCTGTCAAACACAAAATATGGCGACTTCCATGAAACTGAAATTTCTTTAATTTAGCTATTTTGATTAAACTTCCGTCGTTTTCTACATGTAGATAATATAATAATAGAGGACAATGATCATTAAACTTCATTCCTCCTGGGTTCAAGACCCTGCTGTCCGAGAAAACACGTGAAATAACCGGTAAGTTAAAGTACAACACTGAAAACAAGGTATATATAACAAATAGCCTGAATAGGATTATAAGTGTTTACATAATTTGAAAATCGGTCTTGTAAACAATAAATTGTTATAATTGGCTTTTTCAAACATAATTTTATCTGGCAATGTCAAAAATTATAATGTCGAGCAGTGCAATTGATCAGCCTGATAGGGGTGGGGTCAATGGGTTAAATGATCGTTCTGAATAATGAATTGTACACCATAGTGTTATGAAGGTGATGAGGTGTGAAAAGAAAATAATCGTCTTAAAGCGTGGTAATATGTTCATCGCTAGGTTGTAGCAGAACATTCTGACCTGACAATAGGTTGTCCCGGAGAAATATTCATCATTCAGCATTTCGTTTGATCAGGATCTGCACTGGTCCCGTTAACTATGCAATCTTAACTA
This sequence comes from Corbicula japonica, assembly GCA_038501625.1. Taxonomy (NCBI): domain Eukaryota; kingdom Metazoa; phylum Mollusca; class Bivalvia; order Venerida; family Cyrenidae; genus Corbicula; species Corbicula japonica. The sequence goes on along the minus strand of JAZAYU010000693.1, from coordinate 174,582 downwards.
TGAAACTATGTATAATATTGCGAAGTTTATTTTTTCAGCTGTAAAAGAAAGACAATAATATTTTGAACATTAAATTGTTAACATTTAGTTTAATTATGCCTCTCAGATAAATGTCTACCACTTAATATGTATGTGTTTGCTATAAGCACTTTGTGTTTAATGCAATAAATGTGATTGTTGTTGTTGTTGTTGCTTAAAGCCAACAGTGCAGATCCTGATCAGACGGCATGGATGTGCCAGCTTACACATACAGTTGACAGTTCTAATCTTCTGTTCACTGATTTAAAAATAATCTAGAAACAACAGCAGCAAGCAGTAAAATTATAATAATTATTTCATAATAATCAGTTTGTCTGATCAATTCAAATGGTCTTTGGAAACTAACTATGAAACCTGTCATGAAACTGATGTCTTTAATTTTCCTTACATCTTTGTTGTGTCAAAAACAAGTTTAGGATTGGAAGATTGGAATCACATAATAGCATACCTGAAACTTTTTATTGCAATGACTGGTGGTTTTATTAACACCTATATAGTATAATGTATCTTGTATTTAAATTTTTACTTCAGTTAAGAAGAAAAGACAGTTGGAAGGATGAGTCCCTGCAGCTGACCTTATTATAGTTGCTGTTTAATTCACAAGATCTGGTTATGTACATGGACGAACATTTTATTGACTCCAAGGTATTTCTGATGATCATTTATGTTTCTAAAACTTAAGTGACCTCAATACCGTAAATTGGGATATTTTGGCGTCGCGATATTTTGTCCATTTTGCCCCATAATACCTGTGTTTTATTTTGGGCAGTTTAATTTTGGCCATTTATCATGGTGTGGCAAAAAATAAACACAGATACGTTTTTTTGTCACGTGTAATGCATAAAATATTTTAAGATCGACATTTTCAGAACATTTATTGCAGCACACAATAATCCAACAAACTGAATGAAATACAGTAATTAAATTAAAAATTATGAGATTTATCTGGTTGGTTTGATAAGCGATAAATAGTGGTCAGCGTCGATGACGTGTGAAAGTCAATCTGTATTGTTGTTGTGTTTGCACTAAATGGGCTGAATTTTCACCTGTGACATATTTTAGTGTGTTTAATTTTGGCCTTTTCATCATGGTGGCCAATTAGGCAAATTATTAAACAAGGCCAAAATAAACCAATTTACGGTATGTGGTTGATATTTCTCAAAAATATATGATTCATTGTAAAATTATTAATTAAGTTTGATTGATTGAAATTTTCAGTAATTCAACAGTACTGTTATTTATTTAATTTTTAACAGTCACTTACATGTATGTCTAGAAATTCTAAAAAAAAATGCACATTATAACACTTTACTCATTATATACAGGTTTTGTCGCATATTCATACAGTGTACGAGGGTTGTCCCAATAAATCGTAGACTTTTTGAATAAAAAGAAAACTACTGAACACATCTTTAAGCAAATTTCACAGTTAGTTAAGACATCATTTGGTAACAGGTATGCTGAATTTCAACGAAAAATCTTTTAAAATAAAGAAATTACACACACTTTATTAAACCGAGATAGCGATTGGCGACGCACGTCAAAAAGCGCCATGATTTTGAATTCAATAATTTACTTTAAACAGTTAATACATTACACAGTGCCATTTTAGCGGCTAATTGTTAATGTTGCCTTAACTGGTGATAATTCTGAAATCAATATGCAAAGTTTCAAAAAGTTGCCATAATTTGTATAAGAGTAGTGCTGGTTTCATGCTAATGAGTAAATATTAACTTCTAATAAAAATCGCGACGTTTGAAGAAGCTGCGGCGCACATTTCGATCATCCAATATTGTGATAAAAGCGAATTGACGCCAAAAGACACGATTAAGGAATAAAAACAAGTTAAAAAGCATTCTCATTTCTAGAGCGTTAGTATACAGAAGTGGCACAGAAAGTTTTCGCATGGCGAAACGGAAATAATACTCGGAATCAGTCATCCCCCGTACTCATTAGACCTTGCTCTGGTAGACGTTGTGTACTTTCAGGCTCATAGGTCGCAAATCTCAGATCTCTGACAAGATCAGAAAGCTTGGCCTTCAACAAAATTCTTGAAATAATGTAACAGAGTGTTACATTAATTTATTTAATAGTCCGGTGATCGGACACAGTGAGTTTATCAAAATGCTGAAGAGTACTTCAGGAAGGAGTAACGGTATGCTGTGTGAGCATTTTAATGACGTTGCGATGTGCGCCGCTGGTCGACAGGTCGAATTGTTAAAATGTTTCCAATTTCTTTATGGTAGTCTATTTTTCTTTGATATTTCATCTACAAATTACCAATTAATGTTTTAACTAACTGTGAAAGTTGCATAAATATGTGTTCAGTAGTTTTCTTTTCATTCAGATAGTCTACGATTTATTGGGACAACCTTCGTATATCCAGATCAGCTGGCACATCTGTAGCTTCTGATCAGGATCTAAACTGTTCGCATTTCAATCAGAAACAACCTAATGAATTAAACAGCAAACAAAGTAAATCATGATCAGACAATTTCTATATGTATCGGCTGATCTTGATCTACACTGTCCATCTGTGAATAACAACAGCCAGATCGCATGGAGTAAAGGGTTAAATTTCAGTATTAATACTCTTTTGTTAATTGTCATTCCTTCAATATAAATAATGAATGTAATACATGAAAAATCTCTCATGTGCAATATTTATTTATTTAACTTGTATAATAATTCTTATAGAAATGTGTTACAGAGTCATCAAACCATTTGCCTCCATTAAATTTTGGCAATAATAGTAAAGCCACGTGTATTTCACTATTTGGAATAGCCCTGAGCTTAATGATTTAACTCTGTTAACAACGTTAAACTGCTAAGTAATGCCAGTGCTTATTTATAATTTATATAGTGAATGGGTTTTTTAAATTTATGATGTATTTTTAAATGTTAATCTATAAATGCCAACTGAAACAGTTATTCTCTTCCAAAAAATTTTTATTGTTAACCCCCTTTTCAGTTTAATAAATATGGTACATTAAGGAATTAACAGGGTTATTTGAAATAATTTTCCTCTCATCATTTACTTGATAATGTAGATGTATATCAGTATTGGTTTATCTTCAAACTGAAGTTAATACAATTTGAAGACTGGCTCATATGTACTGACATTATTTCCTTATTATTAATTTAAATGTTTTCATTTTCAGATTTATGAATTGTGAGAAGGAAAGAGCAGCTAGAAACAGACTGTTAAAACATTCCCCTTGACATGGATGACTGTATTTAATTGTAAAATGTTACTGAGAATAAAGAATTATGAAAACAAGTTCAAATTGAATTTCTAGACAAAAAAAGGGATACACAGTATAGCCATGTGGTTTCTCTATTAACTGTAACCGGGTGACATTAATGCCTCTAGTCTGAATGATACATGATTATCTGTCAGATGCTAGTTTTCACTTTCTCATATTAATTGGATAACAGTAACTGTCCCTGGTATTACAGTCACTTTTAAGTGTTTGTGCGCTGTTCCTGCATGTCTGCAAAGGCTTTAATGAAACTTGGCAAACTAATGTAACAAAGGGCTTCTGGCCATGTAACAGGAATGTTGTGGTTGGCCTAAATTTGCATGAGTTATGGCTGATGTGCTATTTTTATATATACAATTTATATTGTACAGAGTGCATCTTAAGATGGGACGCATTAAGTTAGGGCATTGTCCATCCATCCAGGTGTCTGTTGTTTTCAGGATGACAGCAGCTGTCCTAAAGTCAGCGATACTTGGGTAATGTGATTAAGTCGATGGTCTAGGTCACATGATCAAATATGACAAATGGCAAAGTTTGTCTGGACAATAGCTGGACATTGTTTATGCCTACAGTCAACACTCCTCGTGTGTTGAAAGCCCTTGATTGGAGAATGATTCCTACTGATATTGAGATCACTACGTTAAAGGTCATGATAACCAAATCAAATCAAAGTTATGATTTTTCACCAAAGCTCATTTTTTGTGTCGCCCTTTCAAAGAAATGACGATACATAGGAATCGCTTTGTCTGTTCGTTCAGACTGTCTGTACATCTATCCATCACGAAAACTTAACATTCGCTATAACTTTGCCATTTCTTAATATTTCTTTATGAAACATTCAAATTATATAGCTTATGAAAACACACTCATGATGATGCCAAATTCTTTAGGTCAAGGTCACATTTGATGGAGTTATGCCCCTTTTTGTACTTGGATTTTGACCTGAAAACTTAACATTGACTAAAACTTTGCCATTTTTCAATATTTCTTCATGAAACTTTCAAATGATATTGTTTATGACAACATGCTCATGGTGATGCTGAATTCTTTAGGTCAAGTTCACATTTGATGGAGTTATGCCCCTTTTTGTACTTGGATTTTTACATGAAAACTTAACGTTTGCAATAACCTTGCCATTTCTTATCATTTCTTAAATTAAATAAATTATATTGCATATGACAAAAAGCTCATGATAGTGCCATATTCTTTAGGTCAAGGTCACATTTGTTGGAGTTATGCCCCTTTTTGTACTTGTATGTTGGCATGAAAACTTAATGTTGGCTATAATCTTGCCATTTCTCAACATTTCTTCATGAAACTTTTAAATTATTTTGCTCAAAACGACATACTTGTGATGATGACAAGTTGTTTTGGCCAAAAAGGAGTTATGCCCCGTTTTGAACTTGCATTTTTTTCCGACATTGTACCAGAGGGCGATACAAGTGTTCAACTGAACACCCATCTAGTTATATACCAGTATTCTATAACAGAAATGGGGTTTATACTTTAAATATGTCTTATCATCAACTGTTTGGACTTAAACCTCTGCTGTTCCTTATAATTTTTAACTTCTCTTTTCGATATATTCTTGACGAGAGCATAACTCGTAACATGTAATATGATCTTAGTTGAACTTGACTAAAGGCATTCCAAATTGGTAGCCGAAATTGGGAAATCTAAACAAGATAAAAGCCAGTATGCGATCTTTTAAATTTCATGACAATTAACTGTTTACTCCCTCAATATACATATGGGTTTATTGCATATATGCAACAGTGTTTATCCAGATCAGCTTGCAAATTTGTGCGATCTGATGTCTACACTGTTCACTTCTTGTTCAGAAATAACCCAATGTATCACAAAATGCAAAGTGTAGATCCAGACCAGATGGCAAGTGTACATCTTGATCAGATGGCAAATGTAGACCTAGATTAGATGGTGCTGATGACAGCAATATCCAATGGTTAATATCTTCTTTAAACTTAAATTGGTTCATTAAGTGAAATATGAATATCAGTAATTAACAGTATTTTGATAACATGAACAAAACATCTTTTTGTTAAATTTCTGGTTCTTTTAAATATAATTTATTTAGCATGTTTCGTTCCAACATCTTTTGGAGGTAGCCTTGATTCTGAGACAGAAATTAAAAAAAGAACAATGATGTAGAAAAAACCTAACTTAATATTGTACAGTGCAAAACAGTTGTAGCTGTATAAAAAATGCAGTTTAACTGTTTTGCACTCGACTCACAATTTGTTTACTTTGTGTTTTACTAAAGTTTAGCCAGAGTGGTTCAGGTGGGATAGTTCAATAAATATTACAAGAAAACATGGTTAAGCTTTTCATGTTTGTCATTCTAAGAAATAAAAAAGATTAAAAATATTTATTACTGAACATATATATTACTAAACCAAATCTTCTACAGTAAGCCTTTTTTGCTATGAAAATGAATTCACACATAACTGTCATTATACATGTATATATTACATGTATCAATAATCAACCGTATACAAATGGTTATGTGTTTTGACAATTGTTGATTTGTGTAAGAGTGTTGATTATTCACTGCTCCTTATGTCAAATGCATGTGAAGGTTGTTACAGTTGATTCTACTTTGATAGCTGCATGTTGCAATGTTCATTCTTCTTTGTTTTTGTTTTTGGAAAAGAAATAAACTTGATGTTATATTTTGCTTTAAATTTCGATATCACAACATATCTTCAGCATTTCAATATAAGTTTAGGCTTAAAAGAACAAAAGCAAAATAACCAAATGCACCATCGTTGGGTCCCAAGCCCTGTGTGAGAAAGCAGGAGCGACTTTTTTGTCTACATATTAATAGTTATAATAATATCTCCCTGATCTTTCATTTTAAAAAGAATTCTTTGAAATCCGCCCTCCTTTTAAAAAAAAGATTACTACTTATTGCAGTTATTTCTTCTTTTCGGTGGTCAAGTCAAAATAACGACCACGTTAATAAATCACAATATCAATTTTATTCATATATTTATTAATAATTTCATTCATTTATGATTGATACATAAGCCATTTTTCTTATCAAAATACATTTTGACTTATTTTCCAAAAAATGCCTAACTGCAGAGTAATTCACACTTTTTCCCTATATATTCTATGCGTAAAAGCTGCGTATTTTCTATATGTTTATATTGGCTGGGTTAAAAGCTGCGTTTTATACAGGCCCCTTTATTACTAGCTGTTTTAGTGTTGTACCTTTTTTTCTTAACGTATCCGAAATAACTGTTGAAAGAAATTATATCTCCTTTGTTGATTGTTTAGCGATAATGAGACAAATCAAGAAGAGAAGGCGAATGTGCTCTATATAAGATAATAGTTGTCAGTTCCTTATACGACAGAGTAAGTAAACTAGTTCCATAATTATTTCTTATTAAAATTCCAAAAAGGAACTGAGGTACATTGTATCAGAATCAGAACAGCTTTCTCAAACATATAACTATCATTGTTGAAGTCATATAACCAATATTCAGATCAACGGATTATACCTAAAAGCCGATCTGGTAATAACAAATTCAACTACAATTGATCATACTTGCCAGTTCCTTATTCGCTCGAATAAGGAAACGGGAACTGGTTCCTTATTCCTTATTCAGATTCGAATAAGGAAACGGGAACTGGTTCCTTTTTCCTTATTCAGATTCGAAAAAGGAACTGAAGTTTTTGTACAGATTTCATACACACATTATCAATCATTGTCGACGTTATCTCCCCCTTGTTCAGAAAAACGGGTTTTATCTAGAAACTGCTCGGAGAAAACAAGCAATCTACTACATTTCATTATATTTGCCAGTTCCTTATTCGCTCGAATAAGGAAACGGGAACTGGTTACTTATTCCTTATTCAGATTCGAAAAAGGAAACGCGAACTGGTTCCTAATTCCTTATTCAGATTCGAAAAAGGAACTAAAGTTTGTGTACAGATTTCATACACACATCATCAATCATTGTCGAAGCTATCTCCCCTTGTTCAGAAAAACGGTTTTCTTTCTAGAAACTGCTCAGGGAAAACAAACACTCAACTTCATTTCATTATATTTGCCAGTTCCTTATTCGCTCGAATAAGGAAACGGGAACTGGTTCCTTAATCCTTATTCAGATTCGAATAAGGAAACGGGAACTGGTTCCTTATTCCTTATTCAGATTCGAAAAAGGAACTGAAGTTTTTGTACAGATTTCGTACACACATTATCACTCATTGTTGAAGTTATCTGCCCCTTGTTCATAACAACGGGTTTTATCTAGAAACTGATCGGAGAAAACAAACAATCAACTACATTTCATCATATTTGCCTGTTCCTTATTTCCTCGAATAAGGAAACGGGAACTGGTTCCTTATTCCTTATTCAGATTCGAATAAGGAAACGGGAACTGGTTCCTTATTCCTTTTTCAGATTCGAATAAGGAAACGGGAACTGGTTCCTTATTACTTATTCAGATTCGAAAAGGGAACTAAAGTTTTTGTTCAGATCTCATACACACATTATCAATCAGTGTTAAAGTTATCTCCCCCTTGTTAAGAACAATGGCTTTTATCTAGAAACTGCTAGGATAAAACAAACAATCAACTACACTCATTATATTTGCCAGTTCCTTATTCGCGCGAATAAGGAAACGGGGACTGGTTCCTTATTCCTTATTCAGATTCGAATAAGGAAACGGGAACTGGTTCCTTATTCCTTATTCAGATTCGAAAAAGGAACTGAAGTTTTTTGTTCAGATCTCATAAACAAATTATCAATCAGTGTTAAAGTTATCTCCCCCTTTTTAAGAACAATGGCTTTTATCGAGAAATTGCTCGGAGAAAACAACAAATCAACCATATTTCATTATATTTGCCAGTTCCTTGTTCGCGCGAATAAGGAAACGGGAACTGGTTCCTTATTCCTTATTCAGATTCGAATAAGGAAACGGGAACTGGTTCCTTATTTCCTTATTCAGATTCGAAAAAGGAACAGAAGTTTTGTACAGATTTCATGCACACATTATCAATCATTGTTGAAGTTATCTCCCCCTTGTTCATAACAGCAGCTTTTATCTAGAAACTGCTCGGAGAAAACAAACAATCAACTACATTTCATTATATTTGCCAGTTCCTTTTTCGCGCGAATAAGGAAACGGGAACTGGTTCCTTATTCCTTATTCAGATTCGAATAAGGAAACGGGAACTGGTTCCTTATTCCTTATTCAGATTCGAAAAAGGAACTGAAGTTATTTGTTCAGATCTCATACAAACATTATAAATCAGTGTTAAAGTTATCTCCCCCTTGTTAAGAACAATGGCTTTTATCTAGAAACTGCTCGGAGAAAACAAACAATCAACCATATTTCATTATATTTGCCAGTTCCTTATTCGCGCGAATAAGGAAACGGGAACTGGTTCCTTATTCCTTATTCAGATTTGAAAAAGGAACTGAAGTTTTGTACAGATTTCATACACACATTATAAATCATTGTTGAAGTTATCTCCCCCTTGTTCATAACAGCGGCTCTTATCTAGAAACTGCTCACGGAAAGCAAACAATCAACTTCATTTCATTGTATTTGCCAGTTCCTTATTCGCTCGAATAAGGAAACGGGAACTGGTTCCTTATTCCTTATTCAGATTCGAATAAGGAAACGGGAACTGGTTCCTTATTCCTTATTCAGATTCGAAAAAGGAACTGAAGTTTTTTGTTTAGAACTCATACACACATTATCAATCAGTGTTAAAGTTATCTCCCCCTTGTTAAGAACAATGGCTTTTATCTAGAAACTGCTCGGAGAAAACAAACAATCAACTACATTTCATTATATTTGCCAGTTCCTTATTCGCGCGAATAAGGAAACGGGAACTGGTTCCTTATTCCTTATTCAGATTCGAATAAGGAAACGGGAACTGGTTCCTTATTCCTTATTCAGATCCGAAAAAGGAACTGAAGTTTTTTGTTCAGATCTCATACAAACATTATAAATCAGTGTTAAAGTTATCTCCCCCTTGTTAAGAACAATGGCTTTTATCTAGAAACTGCTCGGAGAAAACAAACAATCAACCATATTTCATTATATTTGCCATTTCCTTATTCGCGCGAATAAGGAAACGGGAACTGGTTCCTTATTCCTTATTCAGATTCGAATAAGGAAACGGGAACTGGTTCCTTATTCCTTATTCAGATTTGAAAAAGGAACTGAAGTTTTGTACAGATTTCATACACACATTATTAATCATTGTTGAAGTTATCTCCCCCTTGTTCATAACAGCGGCTCTTATCTAGAAACTGCTCACGGAAAGCAAACAATCAAATTCATTTCATTATATTTGCCAGTTCCTTATTCGCTCGAATAAGGAAACGGGAACTGGTTCCTTATTCCTTATTCAGATTCGAATAAGGAAACGCGAACTGGTTCCTAATTCCTTATTCAGATTCGAAAAAGGAACTGAAGTTTTTTGTTTAGAACTCATACACACATGTTCAATCAGTGTTAAAGTTATCTCCCCCTTGTTAAGAACAATGGCTTTTATCTAGAAACTGCTCGGAGGAAACAAACAATCAACTACATTTCATTATATTTGCCAGTTCCTTATTCGCGCGAATAAGGAAACGGGAACTGGTTCCTTATTCCTTATTCAGATTCGAATAAGGAAACGGGAACTGGTTCCTTATTCCTTATTCAGATCCGAAAAAGGAACTGAAGTTTTTTGTTCAGATCTCATACAAACATTATAAATCAGTGTTAAAGTCATCTCCCCCTTGTTAAAAACAATGGCTTTTATCTAGAAACTGCTCGGAGAAAACAAACAATCAACCATATTTCATTATATTTGCCAGTTCCTTATTCGCGCGAATAAGGAAACGGGAACTGGTTCCTTATTCCTTATTCAGATTCGAATAAGGAAACGGGAACTGGTTCCTTATTCCTTATTCAGATTTGAAAAAGGAACTGAAGTTTTGTACAGATTTCATACACACATTATTAATCATTGTTGAAGTTATCTCCCCCTTGTTCATAACAGCGGCTCTTATCTAGAAACTGCTCACGGAAAGCAAACAATCAACTTCATTTCATTATATTTGCCAGTTCCTTATTCGCTCGAATAAGGAAACGGGAACTGGTTCCTTATTCCTTATTCAGATTCGAATAAGGAAACGGGAACTGGTTCCTTATTCCTTATTCAGATTCGGAAAAGGAACTGAAGTTTTTTGTTTAGAACTCATACACACATTATCAATCAGTGTTAAAGTTATCTCCCCCTTGTTAAGAACAATGGCTTTTATCTAGAAACTGCTCGGAGGAAACAAACAATCAACTACATTTCATTATATTTGCCAGTTCCTTATTCGCGCGAATAAGGAAACGGGAACTGGTTCCTTATTCCTTATTCAGATTCGAATAAGGAAACGGGAACTGGTTCCTTATTCCTTATTCAGATCCGAAAAAGGAACTGAAGTTTTTTGTTCAGATCTCATACAAACATTATAAATCAGTGTTAAAGTTATCTCCCCCTTGTTAAGAACAATGGCTTTTATCTAGAAACTGCTCGGAGAAAACAAACAATCAACCATATTTCATTATATTTGCCAGTTCCTTATTCGCGCGAATAAGGAAACGGGAACTGGTTCCTTATTCCTTATTCAGATTCGAATAAGGAAACGGGAACTGGTTCCTTATTCCTTATTCAGATTTGAAAAAGGAACTGCAGTTTTGTACAGATTTCATACACACATTATTAATCATTGTTGAAGTTATCTCCCCCTTGTTCATAACAGCGGCTCTTATCTAGAAACTGCTCACGGAAAGCAAACAATCAACTTCATTTCATTATATTTGCCAGTTCCTTATTCGCTCGAATAAGGAAACGGGAACTGGTTCCTTATTCAGATTCGAATAAGGAAACGGGAACTGGTTCCTTATTCCTTATTCAGATTCGAAAAAGGAACTGAAGTTTTTTGTTTAGAACTCATACACACATTATCAATCAGTGTTAAAGTTATCTCCCCCTTGTTAAGAACAATGGCTTTTATCTAGAAACTGCTCGGAGGAAACAAACAATCAACTACATTTCATTATATTTGCCAGTTCCTTATTCGCGCGAATAAGGAAACGGGAACTGGTTCCTTATTCCTTATTCAGATTCGAATAAGGAAACGGGAACTGGTTCCTTATTCCTTATTCAGATTCGAATAAGGAAACGGGAACTGGTTCCTTATTCCTTATTCAGATTCGTAAAGGAACTGAAGTTTTTTGTTCAGATCTCATACACACATTATCAATCAGTGTTAAAGTTATCTCCCCCTTGTTAAGAATAATGGCTTTTATCTAGAAACTGCTCGCAGAAAACAAACAATCAACTACATTTCATTATATTTGCCAGTTCCTTTTTCGCGCGAATAAAGAAACGGGAACTGGTTCCTTATTCCTTATTCAGATTCGAAAATGGAACTGGAGATTATAGTAACGATTTTCTTAACGCAGATCAAATCATCTTCCCTTTCTCTTTCACACAGAAAATTCTTGGAAAAAGTTAATGTTTACTTTTCATAAATTTCGCGCTAGGAAAAATGCACGAATTCAAAACTCGGCGGAATAGCACCATGTAATCTGATGTCTGATGTCTGGATAGAACGAATGTATGCCCGTTCGCAATTATCATTTGTGAATTTTGAGCAAAAATTCGTCCCCGCGAAATGCAATTATTTCATGTTTTATTCAAAATTCTTATCATGAGCTTAACTGTACAAACAGGTTATATCTGCATATCAGAAAAAGGACAGCCTAAACACAGTAAGAGCGGCAATTTGAAGCCCTTGAAAAAGATATCAAAATTATGGAATTACAAAAAAAAGTTTTGTAAAAGCCAATAAGGTCGTATATTTCTAACAATTTATAGTGTAAAACTGCCACGCTAGCCGAAAACGAAGCCATCAATCACTGAACCAATGTTCGCTTTCATCAAATTAACCAAGTAGTATGTAGCCTGTCTATACAGAACATTATGAGGACAGATAAGTAAGCAGAAACAACAACAACAACAGTAGCAGCAGCAGCAAAACAACTGTATGTATCAGTTCCTATTCCTTTTTCGAAAAAGGAAAAAGGAAACGGGAAACAGGAACTAACTTAACGCTGAAAAAGGAATAAGGAACCGGGAACCGGGAACTGTATGTATCAGTTCCCTATTCCTTTTTCGAAAAAGGAAAAAGGAAACGGGAAACAGGAACTAACTTAACGCTGAAAAAGGAATAAGGAACCGGGAAACGGGAACTGTATGTCTCAGTTCCCTATTCCTTTTTCGAAAAAGGAAAAAGGAAACGGGAAACAGGAACCAACTTAACGCTGAAAAAGGAATAAGGAACCGGGAAACGGGAACTAACTTTATATTCATGTTCCCTGCAAGTTTGCGAGCGTTGACCGTAAAGATATGGCTTACCCAATATGTTTGCTATGTAAACGTTATGCTGACCTATGCTAGGAGCACCAACTTTGAAAAACTGTTGTGCAGTAAGCCGAAAAACCTGGCAGGTCGTGTTCATTGGATGTTTGGCGACCTAAAAGCATGCTTTAGTGCAGCCACTGCAATTAAATGGGGCTTCCATCCATCGGTTTTCAATGGGCATTTCATAGCGCAATTAAGCCGCGAAATTATATTACACAGCGTAAAATGACCGAGTTGGTAAGGCACGCTCAAGAGTAAACGTATATTTCTAATAATCCAATATCTTTGAAATTTGCACGGTGTTTAGTGCTCTTTTAGGTGAGCTTATGGTCCAAATTTCAAAGTTCTACACCGTCAGGAACCTATTAAACCGGGTGTTAAACACTACATTAAATAGCGAAAAATGACTAAGCGTGAAAACGCAATACAAACGTTTGCTGGGTGCTCGCACTTACAGCCCCGACCCAAGCGCCATTTAAATGCAATGAGCCTAAAAAACCTGCGGGTCGTGTTCCACTGATGGTGGACTACCTGAAACTAGTTTTGGTTTGAGTTACTGCATTTGAATGGAGCTCACATCCGACGGTTTTCCAATAGGCATTTCACTGGGCAATTAAGTCGCGAATTTATGATCAAACACAAGAAAACGTGCATTTCTAATAATCCAATATCTTTGAAATTTGCACGGTGTTTAGAGATCTTTAGGTGAGGTTATGTTCCAAATTTCAAATTTCTAGACCGTCAGGAACCTATGAAACCGGGTTTTAAACCCTATATTACACAGCGTAAAATGTTCGAGTCGGTAAGGCACGCTCAAGAGTAAACATATATTTCTAATAACCCAATATCTTTGAAATTTGCACGGTGTTTGGAGCTCTTTTAGGTGAGCTTATGGTCCAAATTTCAAAGTTCTACACCGTCAGGAACCTATTAAACCGGGTGTTAAACACTACATTAAATAGCGAAAAATGACATTAAATAGCGAAAAAAAGTGTGAAAACGCAATACAAACGTTTGCTGGGTGCTCGTACTTACAGCCCCGACCCAAGCGCCATTTAAATGCAATGAGCCTAAAAAACCTGCGGGTCGTGTTCCACTGATGGTGGACTACCTGAAACCAGTTTTGGTTTGAGTTACTGCATTTGAATGAAGCTCACATCCGACGGTTTCCAATAGGCATTTCACTGGGCAATTAAGTCGCGAATTTATGATCAAACACGAGAAAACGTGAATTTCTAATAATCCAATATCTTTGAAATTTGCACGGTGTTTAGAAATCTTTTAGGTGAGCTTATGTTCCAAATTTCAAATTTCTAGACCGTCAGGAACCTATGAAACCGGGTGTTAAACCCCATATTACACAGCGTAAAATGACCGAGTTGGTAAGGCACGCTCAAGAGTAAACATATATTTCTAATAACCCAATATCTTTGAAATTTGCACGGTGTTTGGAGCTCTTTTAGGTGAGCTTATGGTCCAAATTTCAAAGTTCTACACCGTCAGGAACCTATTAAACCGGGTGTTAAACACTACATTAAATAGCGAAAAATGACTAAGTGTGAAAACGCAATACAAACGTTTGCTGGGTGCTCGTACTTACAGCCCCGACCCAAGCGCCATTTAAATGCAATGAGCCTAAAAAACCTGCGGGTCGTGTTCCACTGATGGTGGACTACCTGAAACCAGTTTTGGTTTGAGTTACTGCATTTGAATGAAGCTCACATCCGACGGTTTCCAATAGGCATTTCACTGGGCAATTAAGTCGCGAATTTATGATCAAACACGAGAAAACGTGAATTTCTAATAATCCAATATCTTTGAAATTTGCACGGTGTTTAGAGATCTTTTAGGTGAGCTTATGTTCCAAATTTCAAATTTCTAGACCGTCAGGAACCTATTAAACCGGGTGTTAAACCCCATATTACACAGCGTAAAATGACCGAGTTGGTAAGGCACGCTCAAGAGTAAACATATATTTCTAATAACCCAATATCTTTGAAATTTGCACGGTGTTTAGAGCTCTTTTAGGTGAGCTTATGCTCCAAATTTCAAAGCTCTAGACCGTCAGGAACCTATTTAACCGGGTGTAAAACAATACATTACATAGCGAAAAATTACTAAGTGTGAAACCGCAGAATAAAGTCATAAAAAAAACTGTTCGGTGACGGGATTCGAACCCGGGGCTCTCTTGTGAGAGACCATTATACTAACTACTATTATCTATTACTCTAACCACTACACTACGACGACTCTATTGAGAGCGGTGAATTTAAATAAGCGTTATAAAATCGCATTGTACAGGGCAGGTTATCCACGCTAAAGTATCGATGTACTATAGCGTACTGAAAGACCTCCGGGATTCTTGGGTTCCAGCAGGTTGGGAGATCTGAAGCTCAGCTGGATCTTCTCTATGTTCCCTGCAAGTTTGCGAGCGTTGACCGTAAAGATATGGCTTACCCAATATGTTTGCTATGTAAACGTTATGCTGACCTATGCTAGGAGCACCAACTTTGAAAAACTGTTGTGCAGTAAGCCGAAAAACCTGGCAGGTCGTGTTCATTGGATGTTTGGCGACCTAAAAGCATGCTTTAGTGCAGCCACTGCAATTAAATGGGGCTTCCATCCATCGGTTTTCAATGGGCATTTCATAGCGCAATTAAGCCGCGAAATTATATTACACAGCGTAAAATGACCGAGTTGGTAAGGCACGCTCAAGAGTAAACGTATATTTCTAATAATCCAATATCTTTGAAATTTGCACGGTGTTTAGTGCTCTTTTAGGTGAGCTTATGGTCCAAATTTCAAAGTTCTACACCGTCAGGAACCTATTAAACCGGGTGTTAAACACTACATTAAATAGCGAAAAATGACTAAGCGTGAAAACGCAATACAAACGTTTGCTGGGTGCTCGCACTTACAGCCCCGACCCAAGCGCCATTTAAATGCAATGAGCCTAAAAAACCTGCGGGTCGTGTTCCACTGATGGTGGACTACCTGAAACTAGTTTTGGTTTGAGTTACTGCATTTGAATGGAGCTCACATCCGACGGTTTTCCAATAGGCATTTCACTGGGCAATTAAGTCGCGAATTTATGATCAAACACAAGAAAACGTGCATTTCTAATAATCCAATATCTTTGAAATTTGCACGGTGTTTAGAGATCTTTTAGGTGAGGTTATGTTCCAAATTTCAAATTTCTAGACCGTCAGGAACCTATGAAACCGGGTTTTAAACCCTATATTACACAGCGTAAAATGTTCGAGTCGGTAAGGCACGCTCAAGAGTAAACATATATTTCTAATAACCCAATATCTTTGAAATTTGCACGGTGTTTGGAGCTCTTTTAGGTGAGCTTATGGTCCAAATTTCAAAGTTCTACACCGTCAGGAACCTATTAAACCGGGTGTTAAACACTACATTAAATAGCGAAAAATGACTAAGTGTGAAAACGCAATACAAACGTTTGCTGGGTGCTCGTACTTACAGCCCCGACCCAAGCGCCATTTAAATGCAATGAGCCTAAAAAACCTGCGGGTCGTGTTCCACTGATGGTGGACTACCTGAAACCAGTTTTGGTTTGAGTTACTGCATTTGAATGAAGCTCACATCCGACGGTTTCCAATAGGCATTTCACTGGGCAATTAAGTCGCGAATTTATGATCAAACACGAGAAAACGTGAATTTCTAATAATCCAATATCTTTGAAATTTGCACGGTGTTTAGAGATCTTTTAGGTGAGCTTATGTTCCAAATTTCAAATTTCTAGACCGTCAGGAACCTATTAAACCGGGTGTTAAACCCCATATTACACAGCGTAAAATGACCGAGTTGGTAAGGCACGCTCAAGAGTAAACATATATTTCTAATAACCCAATATCTTTGAAATTTGCACGGTGTTTAGTGCTCTTTTAGGTGAGCTTATGCTCCAAATTTCAAAGCTCTAGACCGTCAGGAACCTATTTAACCGGGTGTAAAACAATACATTACATAGCGAAAAATTACTAAGTGTGAAACCGCAGAATAAAGTCATAAAAAAAACTGTTCGGTGACGGGATTCGAACCCGGGGCTCTCTTGTGAGAGACCATTATACTAACTACTATTATCTATTACTCTAACCACTACACTACGACGACTCTATTGAGAGCGGTGAATTTAAATAAGCGTTATAAAATCGCATTGTACAGGGCAGGTTATCCACGCTAAAGTATCGATGTACTATAGCGTACTGAAAGACCTCCGGGATTCTTGGGTTCCAGCAGGTTGGGAGATCTGAAGCTCAGCTGGATCTTCTCTATGTTCCCTGCAAGTTTGCGAGCGTTGACCGTAAAGATATGGCTTACCCAATATGTTTGCTATGTAAACGTTATGCTGACCTATGCTAGGAGCACCAACTTTGAAAAACTGTTGTGCAGTAAGCCGAAAAACCTGGCAGGTCGTGTTCATTGGATGTTTGGCGACCTAAAAGCATGCTTTAGTGCAGCCACTGCAATTAAATGGGGCTTCCATCCATCGGTTTTCAATGGGCATTTCATAGCGCAATTAAGCCGCGAAATTATATTACACAGCGTAAAATGACCGAGTTGGTAAGGCACGCTCAAGAGTAAACGTATATTTCTAATAATCCAATATCTTTGAAATTTGCACGGTGTTTAGTGCTCTTTTAGGTGAGCTTATGGTCCAAATTTCAAAGTTCTACACCGTCAGGAACCTATTAAACCGGGTGTTAAACACTACATTAAATAGCGAAAAATGACTAAGCGTGAAAACGCAATACAAACGTTTGCTGGGTGCTCGCTCTTACAGCCCCGACCCAAGCGCCATTTAAATGCAATGAGCCTAAAAAACCTGCGGGTCGTGTTCCACTGATGGTGGACTACCTGAAACTAGTTTTGGTTTGAGTTACTGCATTTGAATGGAGCTCACATCCGACGGTTTTCCAATAGGCATTTCACTGGGCAATTAAGTCGCGAATTTATGATCAAACACAAGAAAACGTGCATTTCTAATAATCCAATATCTTTGAAATTTGCACGGTGTTTAGAGATCTTTTAGGTGAGGTTATGTTCCAAATTTCAAATTTCTAGACCGTCAGGAACCTATGAAACCGGGTTTTAAACCCTATATTACACAGCGTAAAATGTTCGAGTCGGTAAGGCACGCTCAAGAGTAAACATATATTTCTAATAACCCAATATCTTTGAAATTTGCACGGTGTTTGGAGCTCTTTTAGGTGAGCTTATGGTCCAAATTTCAAAGTTCTACACCGTCAGGAACCTATTAAACCGGGTGTTAAACACTACATTAAATAGCGAAAAATGACTAAGTGTGAAAACGCAATACAAACGTTTGCTGGGTGCTCGTACTTACAGCCCCGACCCAAGCGCCATTTAAATGCAATGAGCCTAAAAAACCTGCGGGTCGTGTTCCACTGATGGTGGACTACCTGAAACCAGTTTTGGTTTGAGTTACTGCATTTGAATGAAGCTCACATCCGACGGTTTCCAATAGGCATTTCACTGGGCAATTAAGTCGCGAATTTATGATCAAACACGAGAAAACGTGAATTTCTAATAATCCAATATCTTTGAAATTTGCACGGTGTTTAGAGATCTTTTAGGTGAGCTTATGTTCCAAATTTCAAATTTCTAGACCGTCAGGAACCTATTAAACCGGGTGTTAAACCCCATATTACACAGCGTAAAATGACCGAGTTGGTAAGGCACGCTCAAGAGTAAACATATATTTCTAATAACCCAATATCTTTGAAATTTGCACGGTGTTTAGAGCTCTTTTAGTTGAGCTTATGCTCCAAATTTCAAAGCTCTAGACCGTCAGGAACCTATTTAACCGGGTGTAAAACAATACATTACATAGCGAAAAATTACTAAGTGTGAAACCGCAGAATAAAGTCATAAAAAAAACTGTTCGGTGACGGGATTCGAACCCGGGGCTCTCTTGTGAGAGACCATTATACTAACTACTATTATCTATTACTCTAACCACTACACTACGACGACTCTATTGAGAGCGGTGAATTTAAATAAGCGTTATAAAATCGCATTGTACAGGGCAGGTTATCCACGCTAAAGTATCGATGTACTATAGCGTACTGAAAGACCTCCGGGATTCTTGGGTTCCAGCAGGTTGGGAGATCTGAAGCTCAGCTGGATCTTCTCTATGTTCCCTGCATGAATATAAAGTTAGTTCCCGTTTCCCGGTTCCTTATTCCTTTTCCAGCGTTAAGTTGGTTCCTGTTTCCCGTTTCCTTTTTCCTTTTTCGAAAAAGGAATAGGGAACTGATACATGCAGTTCCCGTTTCCCGGTTCCTTATTCCTTTTTCAGCGTTAAGTTGGTTCCTGTTTCCCGTTTCCTTTTTCCTTTTTCGAAAAAGGAATAGGGAACTGATACATACAGTTCCCGTTTCCCGGTTCCTTATTCCTTTTTCACCGTTAAGTTGGTTCCTGTTTCCCGTTTCCTTTTTCCTTTTTCGCTCAAAATCCACAAGTGATTATTGTGAACGGGCATACATTCGCGCTATTATATTTTTCTTTCTAGAAATAATATAACATGGTGCAATTCCGCCGAGTCTTAAATTCGCGCATTTTTCCTAGCGCGAAAAACCCGAATGTATGTATAGTAAACATTCACTTTTTCCAAGAATTCTCCAGAAACTCCCTTTTCGAACCTGAATAAGGAATAAGGAACCAGTTCCCGTTTCCTTATTCGAATCTGAATAAGGAATAAGGAACCAGTTCCCGTTTCCTTATTCGAGCGAATAAGGAACTGGCAAATATAATGAAATGTAGTTGATTGTTTGTTTTCTCCGAACAGTTTCTAGATAAAACCCGTTGTTATGAACCAGGGGGAGATAACTTCAACAATGATTTATAATGTGTGTATGAAATCTGTACAAAAACTTCAGTTCCTTATTCGAGCGAATAAGGAAATGGGAAATATAATGAAATGTAGGTGAATATTTGTTTTCTACGAGCAGTTTCTCGATAAAACCCGTTGTTTTGAACAAGGTGGAGATAACTTCAACGATGATTGATAATGTGTGTATGAAATCTGTACAAAAACTTCAGTTCCTTTTTCGAATCTGAATAAGGAATAAGGAACCAGTTCCCGTTTCCTTATTCGAGCACATAAGGAACTGGCAAATAAAATGAAATGTAGTGGATTGTTTGTTTTCGCCGAAGAGTTTCTAGATAAAACCCGTTGTTATGAACCGGCGGGAGATAACTTCAACAATGAATTATAATGTGTGTAGGAAATCTGTACAAAAACTTCAGTTCCTTTTTCGAATCTGAATAAGGAAAAAGGAACCAGTTCCCGTTTCCTTATTCGAGCGAATAAGGAACTGGCAAATATAATGAAATGTAGTTGATTGTTTTCTCCGAACAGTTTCTAGATAAAACCCGTTGTTATGAACAAGGGGGAGATAACTTTAACAATGATTGATAATGTGTGTAAGAAATCTGTACAAAAACTGCAGTTCCTTTTTCGAATCTGAATAAGGAATAAGGAACCAGTTCCCGTTTCCTTATTCGAATCTGAATAAGGAATAAGGAACCAGTTCCCGTTTCCTTATTCGAATCTGAATAAGGAATAAGGAACCAGTTCCCGTTTCCTTATTCGAGCGAATAAGGAACTGGCAAATATAATGAAATATAGTTGATTGTTTGTTTTCTCCGAACAGTTTCTATATAAAACCCGTTGTTATGAACCAGGGGGAGATAACTTCAACAATGATTTATAATGTGTGTATGAAATCTGTACAAAAACTTCAGTTCCTTATTCGAGCGAATAAGGAACTGGGAAATATAATGAAATGTAGGTGAATATTTGTTTTCTACGAGCAGTTTCTAGATAAAACCCGTTGTTTTGAACAAGGGGGAGATAACTTCAACGATGATTGATAATGTGTGTATGAAATCTGTTCAAAAACTTCAGTTCCTTTTTCGAATCTGAATAAGGAATAAGGAACAAGTTCCCGTTTCCTTATTCGAGCAAATAAGGAACTGGCAAATAAAATGAAATGTAGTGGATTGTTTGTTTTCGCCGAAGAGTTTCTAGATAAAACCCGTTGTTATGAACCGGCGGGAGATAACTTCAACAATGAATTATAATGTGTGTAGGAAATCTGTACAAAAACTTCAGTTCCTTTTTCGAATCTGAATAAGGAAAAAGGAACCAGTTCCCGTTTCCTCATTCGAGCGAATAAGGAACTGGCAAATATAATGAAATGTAGTTGATTGTTTTCTCCGAACAGTTTCTAGATAAAACCCGTTGTTATGAACCAGGGGGAGATAATTTCAACAATGATTGATAATGTGTGTATGAAATCTGTACAAAAACTTCTGTTCCTTTTTCGAATCTGAATAAGGAATAGGAACCAGTTCCCGTTTCCTTATTCGAATCTGAATAAGGAATAAGGAACCAGTTCCCGTTTCCTAATTCGAGCGAATAAGGAACTGGCAAATATAATGAAATGTAGTTGATTGTTTGTTTTCTCCGAACAGTTTCTAGATAAAACCCGTTGTTATGAACCAGGTGGAGATACCTTCAGCAATGATTTATAATGTGTGTATGAAATCTGTACAAAAACTTCAGTTCTTTTTTCGAATCTGAATATGGAATAAGGAACCAGTTCCCGTTTCCTTATTCGAATCTGAATAAGGAATTAGGAACCAGTTCCCGTTTCCTTATTCGAGCGAATAAGGAACTGGCAAATATAATGAAATGTAATTGATTGTTTGTTTTCTCCGAACAGTTTCTAGATAAAACCCGTTGTTATGAACGAGGGGGAGATCACTTCAACAATGATTTATAATGTGTGTATAAAATCTGTACAAAATCTTCAGTTCCTTTTTCGAATCTGAATAAGGAATAAGGAACCAGTTCCCGCTTCCTTATTCGAATCTGAATAAGGAATAAGGAACCAGTTCCCGTTTCCTTATTCGAGCGAATAAGGAACTGGCAAATATAACGAAATGTAGTTGATTGTTTGTTTTCTCCGAACAGTTTCAATATAAAACCCGTTGTTATGAACAAGGGGGAGATACTTTAACAATGATTGATAATGTGTGTATGAAATCTGTACAAAAACTTCAGTTCCTTTTTCGAATCTGAATAAGGAATAAGGAACCAGTTCCCGTTTCCTTATTCGAATCTGAATAAGGAATAAGGAACCAGTTCCCGTTTCCTTATTCGAGCGAATAAGGAACTGGCAAATATAATGAAATGTAGTTGATTGTTTGTTTTCTCCGAACAGTTTCTAGATAAAACCCGTTGTTATGAACCAGGGGGAGATAACTTCAACAATGATTTATAATGTGTGTAGGAAATCTGTACAAAAAATTCAGTTCCTTTTTCAAATCTGAATAAGGAATAAGGAACCAGTTCCCGTTTCCTTATTCAAGCAATTAAGGAATAAGGAACCAGTTCCCGTTTCCTTATTCGAGCGAATAAGGAACTGGCAAATATAATGAAATGCAGATGATTGTTTGTTTTCTCCGGACCCTTTCTAGATAAAACCCGTTGTTATGAACAAGGGGGAGATAACTTCAACAATGATTGAAATTGTGTGTAAGAAATCTGTACAAAAACTTCAGTTCCTTTTTCAAATCTGAATAAGGAATAAGGAACCAGTTCCCGTTTCCCTATTCGAATCTGAATAAGGAATAAGGAACCAGTTCCCGTTTCCTTATTCGAGCGAATAAGGAACTGGCAAATATAATGAAATGTAGTTGATTGTTTGTTTTCTCCGAACAGTTTCTAGATAAAACCCGTTGTTATGAACCAGGGGGAGATAACTTCAACAATGATTTATAATGTGTGTATGAAATCTGTACAAAAACTTCAGTTCATTTTTCGAATCTGAATAAGGAATAAGACCCAGTTCCCGTTTCCTTATTCGAATCTGAATAAGGAATAAGGAACCAGTTCCCGTTTCCTTATTCGAGCGAATAAGGAACTGGCAAATATATTGAAATGTTGTTGATTGTTTGTTTTCTCCGAACAGTTTCTAGATAAAACCCGTTGTTATGAACCAGAGGGAGATAACTTCAACAATGATTGATAATGGGTGATGAAATCTGAACAAAAACTTCAGTTCCTTTTTCGAATCTGAATAAGGAATAAGGAACCAGTTCCCGTTTCCTTATTCGAATCTGTATAAGGAAACAGTTTCCTTTTCCTTATTCGAGCGAATAAGGAACTGGCAAATATAATGAAATGTAGTGGATTGTTTGTTTTCTCCGAACCCTTTCTAGATAAAACCCGTTGTAATGAACCAGGGGGAGATAACTTCAGCAATGATTTATAATGTGTGTATGAAATCTGTACAAGAACTTCAGTTCCTTTTTCGAATCTGAATAAGGAATAAGGAACCAGTTCCCGTTTCCTTATTCGAATCTGAATAAGGAATAAGGAACCAGTTCCCGTTTCCTTATTCGAGCGAAAAAGGAACTGGCAAATAAAATGAAATGTAGGTGAATATTTGTTTTCTACGAGCAGTTTCTAGGTAAAACCCGTTGTTTTGAACAAGGGGGAGATAACTTCAACAATTGATAATGTGTGTATAAAATCTGTACAAAAACATCAGTTCCTTTTTCGAATCTGAATAAGGAATAAGGAACCAGTTCCCGTTTCCTTATTCGAATCTGAATAAGGAATAAGGAACCAGTTCCCGTTTCCTTATTCGAGCGAATAAGGAACTGGCAAATATAATGAAATGTAGTTGATAGATTGTTTTCTCCGAACAGTTTCTAGATAAAACCAGTTGTTATGAACAAGGGGGAGATAACTTCAACAATGATTGATAATGTGTGTATGAAATCTGTACAAAAACTTCAGTTCCTTTTTCGAATCTGAATAAGGAATAAGGAACCAGTTCCCATTTCCTTATTCTAATCTGAATAAGGAATAAGGAACCAGTTCCCGTTTCCTCATTCGAGCGAATAAAGAACTGGCAAATATAATGAAATGTAGTTGATTGTTTGTTTTCTCCGAACAGTTTCTAGATAAAACCCGTTGTTATGAACCAGGGGGAGATAACTTCAACAATAAATTATGATGTGTGTATGAAATCTGTACAAAAACATCAGTTCCTTTTTCGAATCTGAATAAGGAATAAGGAAACAGTTCCCGTTTGCGTATTCGAATCTGAATAGGAATAAGGAACCAGTTCCCGTTTCCTTATTCTAATCTGAATAAGGAATAAGGAACCAGTTCCCGTTTCCTCATTTGAGCGAATAAAGAACTGGCAAATATAATGAAATGCAGTTGATTGTTTGTTTTCCCTGAGCAGTTTCTAGATAAAACCCGTTGTTCTGAACAAGGGGGAGATAACTTCAACAATGATTGATAATGTGTGTATAAAATCTGTGTAAAAACATCAGTTCCTTTTTCGAATCTGAATAAGGAATAAGGAACCAGTTCCCGTTTCCTTATTCGAATCTGAATAAGGAATAAGTTCCCGTTTCCTTATTCGAGCAAATAAGGAACTGGCAAATATAATGAAATATAGTTGATTGTTTGTTTTCTCCGAACAGTTTCTAGATAAAACCCGTTGTTCTGAACAAGGGGGAGATAACTTCAACAATTATTGATAATGTGTATATGAAATCTGTACAAAAACTTCAGTTCCTTTTTCGAATCTGAATAAGGAATAAGGAACCAGTTCCCGTTTCCTTATTCGAGCGAATAAGGATCTGGAAAATATAATGAAATGTAGTTGATTGTTTGTTTTCTCCGAGCAGTTTCTAGATAAAAGCCGTTGTTCTGAACAAGGGGGAGATAACTTCAACAATGATTGATAATGTGTGTATGAAATCTGTACAAAAACTTCAGTTCCTTTTTCGAATCTGAATAAGGAACCAGTTCCCGTTTCCTTATTCGAATTTGAATAAGGAATAAGGAACCAGTTCCCGTTTCCTTATTCGAGCGAATAAGGAACTGGCAAATATAATGAGATTTAGTTGATTGTTTGTTTTCTCCGAACAGTTTCTAGATAAAAGCCGTTGTTATGAACAAGGGGGAGATAACTTCAACAATAATTGATAATGTGTGTATGAAATCTGTACAAAAACTTCAGTTCCTTTTTCATATCTGAATAAGGAATAAGGAACCAGTTCCCGTTTCCTTATTCGAATCTAAATTGGCAAATATAATGAAATGTAGTTGATTGTTTGTTTTCTCAAAACAGTTTGTAGATAAAACCCGTTGTTCTGAACAATGTGGAGAAAAGTTGTATGAACAGTTCCTGTTTCCTTATTTGAGCGAATAAGGAACTGGGAAATATGTTCAATTTTAGTTGAATTTTTTATTACCAAATCGGCTTTAAGGTAAATCCGTTGATCTGACTATAGGTGATATAGCTTCAACAATGATAGTTTTATGTGTGAGAAAGCTGTTCTGATTCTGATACCTCAGGTCCTTTTTGGAATCTTTATAAGAAATATGGAACTAGTTCCCGTTTACTTACTCTGTCATATAAGGAACTTAAGGAACTGACAAATATTGGCTGCGTTTCATTAAGAATTTACGATAGTGTCGTATCGTAAACTGCGATACCCATTTACGAAAGAATTTACGAATGTGACAAACGCGTTTCATAAAGACCTAGGTCCCGATCAGTCTAAAAACAGCCGTTTCCGGGCGCGAGGTTTTTAGCGCGCACCTGTCAAACACAAAATATGGCGACTTCCATGAAACTGAAATTTCTTTAATTTAGCTATTTTGATTAAACTTCCGTCGTTTTCTACATGTAGATAATATAATAATAGAGGACAATGATCATTAAACTTCATTCCTCCTGGGTTCAAGACCCTGCTGTCCGAGAAAACACGTGAAATAACCGGTAAGTTAAAGTACAACACTGAAAACAAGGTATATATAACAAATAGCCTGAATAGGATTATAAGTGTTTACATAATTTGAAAATCGGTCTTGTAAACAATAAATTGTTATAATTGGCTTTTTCAAACATAATTTTATCTGGCAATGTCAAAAATTATAATGTGAGCAGTGCAATTGATCAGCCTGATAGGGGTGGGGTCAATGGGTTAAATGATCGTTCTGAATAATGAATTGTACACCATAGTGTTATGAAGGTGATGAGGTGTGAAAAGAAAATAATCGTCTTAAAGCGTGGTAATATGTTCATCGCTAGGTTGTAGCAGAACATTCTGACCTGACAATAGGTTGTCCCGGAGAAATATTCATCATTCAGCATTTCGTTTGATCAGGATCTGCACTGGTCCCGTTAACTATGCAATCTTAACTATGAAACTATGTATAATATTGCGAAGTTTATTTTTTCAGCTGTAAAAGAAAGACAATAATATTTTGAAAATTAAATTGTTAACATTTAGTTTAATTATGCCTCTCAGATAAATGTCTACCACTTAATATGTATGTGTTTGCTATAAGCACTTTGTGTTTAATGCAATAAATGTGATTGTTGTTGTTGTTGTTGTTGCTTAAAGCCAACAGTGCAGATCCTGATCAGACGGCATGGATGTGCCAGCTTACACATACAGTTGACAGTTCTAATCTTCTGTTCACTGATTTAAAAATAATCTAGAAACAACAGCAGCAAGCAGTAAAATTATAATAATTATTTCATAATAATCAGTTTGTCTGATCAATTCAAATGGTCTTTGGAAACTAACTATGAAACCTGTCATGAAACTGATGTCTTTAATTTTCCTTACATCTTTGTTGTGTCAAAAACAAGTTTAGGATTGGAAGATTGGAATCACATAATAGCATACCTGAAACTTTTAATTGCAATGACTGGTGGTTTTATTAACACCTATATAGTATATGTATCTTGTATTTAAATTTTTACTTCAGTTAAGAAGAAAAGACAGTTGGAAGGATGACTCCCTGCAGCTGACCTTATTATAGTTGCTGTTTAATTCACAAGATCTGGTTATGTACATGGACGAACATTTTATTGACTCCAAGGTATTTCTGATGATCATTTATGTTTCTAAAACTTAAGTGACCTCAATACCGTAAATTGGGATATTTTGGCGTCGCGATATTTTGTCCATTTTGCCCCATAATACCTGTGTTTTATTTTGGGCAGTTTAATTTTGGCCATTTATCATGGTGTGGCAAAAAATAAACACAGATACGTTTTTTTGTCACGTGTAATGCATAAAATATTTTAAGATCGACATTTTCAGAACATTTATTGCAGCACACAATAATCCAACAAACTGAATGAAATACAGTAATTAAATTAAAAATTATGAGATTTATCTGGTTGGTTTGATAAGCGATAAATAGTGGTCAGCGTCGATGACGTGTGAAAGTCAATCTGTATTGTTGTTGTGTTTGCACTAAATGGGCTGAATTTTCACCTGTGACATATTTTAGTGTGTTTAATTTTGGCCTTTTTATCATGGTGGCCAATTAGGCAAATTATTAAACAAGGCCAAAATAAACCAATTTACGGTATGTGGTTGATATTTCTCAAAAATATATGATTCATTGTAAAATTATTAATTAAGTTTGATTGATTGAAATTTTCAGTAATTCAACAGTACTGTTATTTATTTAATTTTTAACAGTCACTTACATGTATGTCTAGAAATTCTAAAAAAAAACGCACATTATAACACTTTACTCATTATATACAGGTTTTGTCGCATGTTCATACAGTGTACGAGGGTTGTCCCAATAAATCGTAGACTTTTTGAATAAAAAGAAAACTACTGAACACATCTTTAAGCAAATTTCACAGTTAGTTAAGACATCATTTGGTAACAGGTATGCTGAATTTCAACGAAAAATCTTTTAAAATAAAGAAATTACACACACTTTATTAAACCGAGCTAGCGATTGGCGACGCACGTCAAAAAGCGCCATGATTTTGAATTCAATAATTTACTTTAAACAGTTAATACATTACACAGTGCCATTTTAGCGGCTAATTGTTAATGTTGCCTTAACTGGTGATAATTCTGAAATCAATATGCAAAGTTTCAAAAAGTTGCCATAATTTGTATAAGAGTAGTGCTGGTTTCATGCTAATGAGTAAATA
The DNA here is from genome assembly GCA_038501625.1 of Corbicula japonica. Taxonomy (NCBI): domain Eukaryota; kingdom Metazoa; phylum Mollusca; class Bivalvia; order Venerida; family Cyrenidae; genus Corbicula; species Corbicula japonica. Next base: position 146,771 of record JAZAYU010000693.1, on the reverse strand, counting down.
TTAACTTCTAATAAAAATCGCGACGTTTGAAGAAGCTGCGGCGCACATTTCGATCATCCAATATTGTGATAAAAGCGAATTGACGCCAAAAGACACGATTAAGGAATAAAAACAAGTTAAAAAGCATTCTCATTTCTAGAGCGTTAGTATACAAAAGTGGCACAGAAAGTTTTCGCATGGCGAAACGGAAATAATACTCGGAATCAGTCATCCCCCGTACTCACTAGACCTTGCTCTGGTAGACGTTGTGTACTTTCAGGCTCATAGGTCGCAAATCTCAGATCTCTGACAAGATCAGAAAGCTTGGCCTTCAACAAAATTCTTGAAATAATGTAACAGAGTGTTACATTAATTTATTTAATAGTCCGGTGATCAGACACAGTGAGTTTATCAAAATGCTGAAGAGTACTTCAGGAAGGAGTAACGGTATGCTGTGTGAGCATTTTAATGACGTTGCGATGTGCGCCGCTGGTCGACAGGTCGAATTGTTAAAATGTTTCCAATTTCTTTATGGTAGTCTATTTTTCTTTGATATTTCATCTACAAATTACCAATTAATGTTTTAACTAACTGTGAAAGTTGCATAAATATGTGTTCAGTAGTTTTCTTTTCATTCAGATAGTCTACGATTTATTGGGACAACCTTCGTATATCCAGATCAGCTGGCACATCTGTAGCTTCTGATCAGGATCTAAACTGTTCGCATTTCAATCAGAAACAACCTAATGAATTAAACAGCAAACAAAGTAAATCATGATCAGACAATTTCTATATGTATCGGCTGATCTTGATCTACACTGTCCATCTGTGAATAACAACAGCCAGATCGCATGGAGTAAAGGGTTAAATTTCATTATTAATACTCTTTTGTTAATTGTCATTCCTTCAATATAAATAATGAATGTAATACATGAAAAATCTCTCATGTGCAATATTTATTTATTTAACTTGTATAATAATTCTTATAGAAATGTGTTACAGAGTCATCAAACCATTTGCCTCCATTAAATTTTGGCAATAATAGTAAAGCCACGTGTATTTCACTATTTGGAATAGCCCTGAGCTTAATGATTTAACTCTGTTAACAACGTTAAACTGCTAAGTAATGCCAGTGCTTATTTATAATTTATATAGTGAATGGGTTTTTTAAATTTATGATGTATTTTTAAATGTTAATCTATAAATGCCAACTGAAACAGTTATTCTCTTCCAAAAAAATTTTATTGTTAACCCCCTTTTCAGTTTAATAAATATGGTACATTAAGGAATTAACAGGGTTATTTGAAATAATTTTCCTCTCATCATTTACTTGATAATGTAGATGTATATCAGTATTGGTTTATCTTCAAACTGAAGTTAATACAATTTGAAGACTGGCTCATATGTACTGACATTATTTCCTTATTATTAATTTAAATGTTTTCATTTTCAGATTTATGAATTGTGAGAAGGAAAGAGCAGCTAGAAACAGACTGTTAAAACATTCCCCTTGACATGGATGACTGTATTTAATTGTAAAATGTTACTGAGAATAAAGAATTATGAAAACAAGTTCAAATTGAATTTCTAGACAAAAAAAGGGATACACAGTATAGCCATGTGGTTTCTCTATTAACTGTAACCGGGTGACATTAATGCCTCTAGTCTGAATGATACATGATTATCTGTCAGATGCTAGTTTTCACTTTCTCATATTAATTGGATAACAGTAACTGTCCCTGGTATTACAGTCACTTTTAAGTGTTTGTGCGCTGTTCCTGCATGTCTGCAAAGGCTTTAATGAAACTTGGCAAACTAATGTAACAAAGGGCTTCTGGCCATGTAACAGGAATGTTGTGGTTGGCCTAAATTTGCATGAGTTATGGCTGATGTGCTATTTTTATATATACAATTTATATTGTACAGAGTGCATCTTAAGATGGGACGCATTAAGTTAGGGCATTGTCCATCCATCCAGGTGTCTGTTGTTTTCAGGATGACAGCAGCTGTCCTAAAGTCAGCGATACTTGGGTAATGTGATTAAGTCGATGGTCTAGGTCACATGATCAAATATGACAAATGGCAAAGTTTGTCTGGACAATAGCTGGACATTGTTTATGCCTACAGTCAACACTCCTCGTGTGTTGAAAGCCCTTGATTGGAGAATGATTCCTACTGATATTGAGATCACTACGTTAAAGGTCATGATAACCAAATCAAATCAAAGTTATGATTTTTCACCAAAGCTCATTTTTTGTGTCGCCCTTTCAAAGAAATGACGATACATAGGAATCGCTTTGTCTGTTCGTTCAGACTGTCTGTACATCTATCCATCACGAAAACTTAACATTCGCTATAACTTTGCCATTTCTTAATATTTCTTTATGAAACATTCAAATTATATCGCTTATGAAAACACACTCATGATGATGCCAAATTCTTTAGGTCAAGGTCACATTTGATGGAGTTATGCCCCTTTTTGTACTTGGATTTTGACCTGAAAACATAACATTGACTAAAACTTTGCCATTTTTCAATATTTCTTCATGAAACTTTCAAATGATATTGTTTATGACAACATGCTCATGGTGATGCTGAATTCTTTAGGTCAAGTTCACATTTGATGGAGTTATGCCCCTTTTTGTACTTGGATTTTTACATGAAAACTTAACGTTTGCAATAACCTTGCCATTTCTTATCATTTCTTAAATTAAATAAATTATATTGCATATGACAAAAAGCTCATGATAGTGCCATATTCTTTAGGTCAAGGTCACATTTGTTGGAGTTATGCCCCTTTTTGTACTTGTATGTTGGCATGAAAACTTAATGTTGGCTATAATCTTGCCATTTCTCAACATTTCTTCATGAAACTTTTAAATTATTTTGCTCAAAACGACATACTTGTGATGATGACAAGTTGTTTTGGCCAAAAAGGAGTTATGCCCCGTTTTGAACTTGCATTTTTTTCCGACATTGTACCAGAGGGCGATACAAGTGTTCAACTGAACACCCATCTAGTTATATACCAGTATTCTATAACAGAAATGGGGTTTATACTTTAAATATGTCTTATCATCAACTGTTTGGACTTAAACCTCTGCTGTTCCTTATAATTTTTAACTTCTCTTTTCGATATATTCTTGACGAGAGCATAACTCGTAACATGTAATATGATCTTAGTTGAACTTGACTAAAGGCATTCCAAATTGGTAGCCGAAATTGGGAAATCTAAACAAGATAAAAGCCAGTATGCGATCTTTTAAATTTCATGACAATTAACTGTTTACTCCCTCAATATACATATGGGTTTATTGCATATATGCAACAGTGTTTATCCAGATCAGCTTGCAAATTTGTGCGATCTGATGTCTACACTGTTCACTTCTTGTTCAGAAATAACCCAATGTATCACAAAATGCAAAGTGTAGATCCAGACCAGATGGCAAGTGTACATCTTGATCAGATGGCAAATGTAGACCTAGATTAGATGGTGCTGATGACAGCAATATCCAATGGTTAATATCTTCTTTAAACTTAAATTGGTTCATTAAGTGAAATATGAATATCAGTAATTAACAGTATTTTGATAACATGAACAAAACATCTTTTTGTTAAATTTCTGGTTCTTTTAAATATAATTTATTTAGCATGTTTCGTTCCAACATCTTTTGGAGGTAGCCTTGATTCTGAGACAGAATTTAAAAAAAGAACAATGATGTAGAAAAAACCTAACTTAATATTGTACAGTGCAAAACAGTTGTAGCTGTATAAAAAAATGCAGTTTAACTGTTTTGCACTCGACTCACAATTTGTTTACTTTGTGTTTTACTAAAGTTTAGCCAGAGTGGTTCAGGTGGGATAGTTCAATAAAAATTACAAGAAAACATGGTTAAGCTTTTCATGTTTGTCATTCTAAGAAATAAAAAAGATTAAAAATATTTATTACTGAACATATATATTACTAAACCAAATCTTCTACAGTAAGCCTTTTTTGCTATGAAAATGAATTCACACATAACTGTCATTATACATGTATATATTACATGTATCAATAATCAACCGTATACAAATGGTTATGTGTTTTGACAATTGTTGATTTGTGTAAGAGTGTTGATTATTCACTCCTCCTTATGTCAAATGCATGTGAAGGTTGTTACAGTTGATTCTACTTTGATAGCTGCATGTTGCAATGTTCATTCTTCTTTGTTTTTGTTTTTGGAAAAGAAATAAACTTGATGTTATATTTTGCTTTAAATTTCGATATCACAACATATCTTCAGCATTTCAATATAAGTTTAGGCTTAAAAGAACAAAAGCAAAATAACCAAATGCACCATCGTTGGGTCCCAAGCCCTGTGTGAGAAAGCAGGAGCGACTTTTTTGTCTACATATTAATAGTTATAATAATATCTCCCTGATCTTTCATTTTAAAAAGAATTCTTTGAAATCCGCCCTCCTTTTAAAAAAAAGATTACTACTTATTGCAGTTATTTCTTCTTTTCGGTGGTCAAGTCAAAATAACGACCACGTTAATAAATCACAATATCAATTTTATTCATATATTTATTAATAATTTCATTCATTTATGATTGATACATAAGCCATTTTTCTTATCAAAATACATTTTGACTTATTTTCCAAAAAATGCCTAACTGCAGAGTAATTCACACTTTTTCCCTATATATTCTATGCGTAAAAGCTGCGTATTTTCTATATGTTTATATTGGCTGGGTTAAAAGCTGCGTTTTATACAGGCCCCTTTATTACTAGCTGTTTTAGTGTTGTACCTTTTTTTCTTAACGTATCCGAAATAACTGTTGAAAGAAATTATATCTCCTTTGTTGATTGTTTAGCGATAATGAGACAAATCAAGAAGAGAAGGCGAATGTGCTCTATATAAGATAATAGTTGTCAGTTCCTTATACGACAGAGTAAGTAAACTAGTTCCATAATTATTTCTTATTAAAATTCCAAAAAGGAACTGAGGTACATTGTATCAGAATCAGAACAGCTTTCTCAAACATATAACTATCATTGTTGAAGTCATATAACCAATATTCAGATCAACGGATTATACCTAAAAGCCGATCTGGTAATAACAAATTCAACTACAATTGATCATACTTGCCAGTTCCTTATTCGCTCGAATAAGGAAACGGGAACTGGTTCCTTATTCCTTATTCAGATTCGAATAAGGAAACGGGAACTGGTTCCTTTTTCCTTATTCAGATTCGAAAAAGGAACTGAAGTTTTTGTACAGATTTCATACACACATTATCAATCATTGTCGACGTTATCTCCCCCTTGTTCAGAAAAACGGGTTTTATCTAGAAACTGCTCGGAGAAAACAAGCAATCTACTACATTTCATTATATTTGCCAGTTCCTTATTCGCTCGAATAAGGAAACGGGAACTGGTTACTTATTCCTTATTCAGATTCGAAAAAGGAAACGCGAACTGGTTCCTAATTCCTTATTCAGATTCGAAAAAGGAACTAAAGTTTGTGTACAGATTTCATACACACATCATCAATCATTGTCGAAGCTATCTCCCCTTGTTCAGAACAACGGTTTTCTTTCTAGAAACTGCTCAGGGAAAACAAACACTCAACTTCATTTCATTATATTTGCCAGTTCCTTATTCGCTCGAATAAGGAAACGGGAACTGGTTCCTTATTCCTTATTCAGATTCGAATAAGGAAACGGGAACTGGTTCCTTATTCCTTATTCAGATTCGAAAAAGGAACTGAAGTTTTTTGTTCAGATCTCATACAAACATTATAAATCAGTGTTAAAGTTATCTCCCCCTTGTTAAGAACAATGGCTTTTATCTAGAAACTGCTCGGAGAAAACAAACAATCAACCATATTTCATTATATTTGCCAGTTCCTTATTCGCGCGAATAATGAAACGGGAACTGGTTCCTTATTCCTTATTCAGATTCGAATAAGGAAACGGGAACTGGTTCCTTATTCCTTATTCAGATTTGAAAAAGGAACTGAAGTTTTGTACAGATTTCATACACACGTTATAAATCATTGTTGAAGTTATCTCCCCCTTGTTCATAACAGCGGCTCTTATCTAGAAACTGCTCACGGAAAGCAAACAATCAACTTCATTTCATTGTATTTGCCAGTTCCTTATTCGCTCGAATAAGGAAACGGGAACTGGTTCCTTATTCCTTATTCAGATTCGAATAAGGAAACGGGAACTGGTTCCTTATTCCTTATTCAGATTCGAAAAAGGAACTGAAGTTTTTTGTTTAGAACTCATACACACATTATCAATCAGTGTTAAAGTTATCTCCCCCTTGTTAAGAACAATGGCTTTTATCTAGAAACTGCTCGAGAAAACAAACAATCAACTACATTTCATTATATTTGCCAGTTCCTTATTCGCGCGAATAAGGAAACGGGAACTGGTTCCTTATTCCTTATTCAGATTCGAATAAGGAAACGGGAACTGGTTCCTTATTCCTTATTCAGATCCGAAAAAGGAACTGAAGTTTTTTGTTCAGATCTCATACAAACATTATAAATCAGTGTTAAAATTATCTCCCCCTTGTTAAGAACAATGGCTTTTATCTAGAAACTGCTCGGAGAAAACAAACAATCAACCATATTTCATTATATTTGCCATTTCCTTATTCGCGCGAATAAGGAAACGGGAACTGGTTCCTTATTCCTTATTCAGATTCGAATAAGGAAACGGGAACTGGTTCCTTATTCCTTATTCAGATTTGAAAAAGGAACTGAAGTTTTGTACAGATTTCATACACACATTATTAATCATTGTTGAAGTTATCTCCCCCTTGTTCATAACAGCGGCTCTTATCTAGAAACTGCTCACGGAAAGCAAACAATCAAATTCATTTCATTATATTTGCCAGTTCCTTATTCGCTCGAATAAGGAAACGGGAACTGGTTCCTTATTCCTTATTCAGATTCGAATAAGGAAACGCGAACTGGTTCCTAATTCCTTATTCAGATTCGAAAAAGGAACTGAAGTTTTTTGTTTAGAACTCATACACACATGTTCAATCAGTGTTAAAGTTATCTCCCCCTTGTTAAGAACAATGGCTTTTATCTAGAAACTGCTCGGAGGAAACAAACAATCAACTACATTTCATTATATTTGCCAGTTCCTTATTCGCGCGAATAAGGAAACGGGAACTGGTTCCTTATTCCTTATTCAGATTCGAATAAGGAAACGGGAACTGGTTCCTTATTCCTTATTCAGATCCGAAAAAGGAACTGAAGTTTTTTGTTCAGATCTCATACAAACATTATAAATCAGTGTTAAAGTTATCTCCCCCTTGTTAAAAACAATGGCTTTTATCTAGAAACTGCTCGGAGAAAACAAACAATCAACCATATTTCATTATATTTGCCAGTTCCTTATTCGCGCGAATAAGGAAACGGGAACTGGTTCCTTATTCCTTATTCAGATTCGAATAAGGAAACGGGAACTGGTTCCTTATTCCTTATTCAGATTTGAAAAAGGAACTGAAGTTTTGTACAGATTTCATACACACATTATTAATCATTGTTGAAGTTATCTCCCCCTTGTTCATAACAGCAGCTCTTATCTAGAAACTGCTCACGGAAAGCAAACAATCAACTTCATTTCATTATATTTGCCAGTTCCTTATTCGCTCGAATAAGGAAACGGGAACTGGTTCCTTATTCCTTATTCAGATTCGAATAAGGAAACGGGAACTGGTTCCTTATTCCTTATTCAGATTCGGAAAAGGAACTGAAGTTTTTTGTTCAGAACTCATACACACATTATCAATCAGTGTTAAAGTTATCTCCCCCTTGTTAAGAACAATGGCTTTTATCTAGAAACTGCTCGGAGGAAACAAACAATCAACTACATTTCATTATATTTGCCAGTTCCTTATTCGCGCGAATAAGGAAACGGGAACTGGTTCCTTATTCCTTATTCAGATTCGAATAAGGAAACGGGAACTGGTTCCTTATTCCTTATTCAGATCCGAAAAAGGAACTGAAGTTTTTTGTTCAGATCTCATACAAACATTATAAATCAGTGTTATAGTTATCTCCCCCTTGTTAAGAACAATGGCTTTTATCTAGAAACTGCTCGGAGAAAACAAACAATCAACCATATTTCATTATATTTGCCAGTTCCTTATTCGCGCGAATAAGGAAACGGGAACTGGTTCCTTATTCCTTATTCAGATTCGAATAAGGAAACGGGAACTGGTTCCTTATTCCTTATTCAGATCCGAAAAAGGAACTGAAGTTTTTTGTTCAGATCTCATACAAACATTATAAATCAGTGTTAAAGTTATCTCCCCCTTGTTAAAAACAATGGCTTTTATCTAGAAACTGCTCGGAGAAAACAAACAATCAACCATATTTCATTATATTTGCCAGTTCCTTATTCGCGCGAATAAGGAAACGGGAACTGGTTCCTTATTCCTTATTCAGATTCGAATAAGGAAACGGGAACTGGTTCCTTATTCCTTATTCAGATTTGAAAAAGGAACTGAAGTTTTGTACAGATTTCATACACACATTATTAATCATTGTTGAAGTTATCTCCCCCTTGTTCATAACAGCAGCTCTTATCTAGAAACTGCTCACGGAAAGCAAACAATCAACTTCATTTCATTATATTTGCCAGTTCCTTATTCGCTCGAATAAGGAAACGGGAACTGGTTCCTTATTCCTTATTCAGATTCGAATAAGGAAACGGGAACTGGTTCCTTATTCCTTATTCAGATTCGGAAAAGGAACTGAAGTTTTTTGTTTAGAACTCATACACACATTATCAATCAGTGTTAAAGTTATCTCCCCCTTGTTAAGAACAATGGCTTTTATCTAGAAACTGCTCGGAGGAAACAAACAATCAACTACATTTCATTATATTTGCCAGTTCCTTATTCGCGCGAATAAGGAAACGGGAACTGGTTCCTTATTCCTTATTCAGATTCGAATAAGGAAACGGGAACTGGTTCCTTATTCCTTATTCAGATCCGAAAAAGGAACTGAAGTTTTTTGTTCAGATCTCATACAAACATTATAAATCAGTGTTAAAGTTATCTCCCCCTTGTTAAGAACAATGGCTTTTATCTAGAAACTGCTCGGAGAAAACAAACAATCAACCATATTTCATTATATTTGCCAGTTCCTTATTCGCGCGAATAAGGAAACGGGAACTGGTTCCTTATTCCTTATTCAGATTCGAATAAGGAAACGGGAACTGGTTCCTTATTCCTTATTCAGATTTGAAAAAGGAACTGAAGTTTTGTACAGATTTCATACACACATTATTAATCATTGTTGAAGTTATCTCCCCCTTGTTCATAACAGCAGCTCTTATCTAGAAACTGCTCACGGAAAGCAAACAATCAACTTCATTTCATTATATTTGCCAGTTCCTTATTCGCTCGAATAAGGAAACGGGAACTGGTTCCTTATTCCTTATTCAGATTCGAATAAGGAAACGGGAACTGGTTCCTTATTCCTTATTCAGATTCGGAAAAGGAACTGAAGTTTTTTGTTTAGAACTCATACACACATTATCAATCAGTGTTAAAGTTATCTCCCCCTTGTTAAGAACAATGGCTTTTATCTAGAAACTGCTCGGAGGAAACAAACAATCAACTACATTTCATTATATTTGCCAGTTCCTTATTCGCGCGAATAAGGAAACGGGAACTGGTTCCTTATTCCTTATTCAGATTCGAATAAGGAAACGGGAACTGGTTCCTTATTCCTTATTCAGATCCGAAAAAGGAACTGAAGTTTTTTGTTCAGATCTCATACAAACATTATAAATCAGTGTTAAAGTTATCTCCCCCTTGTTAAGAAAAATGGCTTTTATCTAGAAACTGCTCGGAGAAAACAAACAATCAACCATATTTCATTATATTTGCCAGTTCCTTATTCGCGCGAATAAGGAAACGGGAACTGGTTCCTTATTCCTTATTCAGATTCGAATAAGGAAACGGGAACTGGTTCCTTATTCCTTATTCAGATTTGAAAAAGGAACTGAAGTTTTGTACAGATTTCATACACACATTATTAATCATTGTTGAAGTTATCTCCCCCTTGTTCATAACAGCGGCTCTTATCTAGAAACTGCTCAAGGAAAGCAAACAATCAACTTCATTTCATTATATTTGCCAGTTCCTTATTCGCTCGAATAAGGAAACGGGAACTGGTTCCTTATTCAGATTCGAATAAGGAAACGGGAACTGGTTCCTTATTCCTTATTCAGATTCGAAAAAGGAACTGAAGTTTTTTGTTTAGAACTCATACACACATTATCAATCAGTGTTAAAGTTATCTCCCCCTTGTTAAGAACAATGGCTTTTATCTAGAAACTGCTCGGAGGAAACAAACAATCAACTACATTTCATTATATTTGCCAGTTCCTTATTCGCACGAATAGGGAAACGGGAACTGGTTCCTTATTCCTTATTCAGATTCGAATAAGGAAACGGGAACTGGTTCCTTATTCCTTATTCAGATTCGAATAAGGAAACGGGAACTGGTTCCTTATTCCTTATTCAGATTCGTAAAGGAACTGAAGTTTTTTGTTCAGATCTCATACACACATTATCAATCAGTGTTAAAGTTATCTCCCCCTTGTTAAGAATAATGGCTTTTATCTAGAAACTGCTCGCAGAAAACAAACAATCAACTACATTTCATTATATTTGCCAGTTCCTTTTTCGCGCGAATAAAGAAACGGGAACTGGTTCCTTATTCCTTATTCAGATTCGAAAATGGAACTGGAGATTATAGTAACGATTTTCTTAACGCAGATCAAATCATCTTCCCTTTCTCTTTCACACAGAAAATTCTTGGAAAAAGTTTATGTTTACTTTTCATAAATTTCGCGCTAGGAAAAATGCACGAATTCAAAACTCGGCGGAATAGCACCATGTAATCTGATGTCTGATGTCTGGATAGAACGAATGTATGCCCGTTCGCAATTATCATTTGTGAATTTTGAGCAAAAATTCGTCCCCGCGAAATGCAATTATTTCATGTTTTATTCAAAATTCTTATCATGAGCTTAACTGTACAAACAGGTTATATCTGCATATCAGAAAAAGGACAGCCTAAACACAGTAAGAGCGGCAATTTGAAGCCCTTGAAAAAGATATCAAAATTATGGAATTACAAAAAAAAGTTTTGTAAAAGCCAATAAGGTCGTATATTTCTAACAATTTATAGTGTAAAACTGCCACGCTAGCCGAAAACGAAGCCATCAATCACTGAACCAATGTTCGCTTTCATCAAATTAACCAAGTAGTATGTAGCCTGTCTATACAGAACATTATGAGGACAGATAAGTAAGCAGAAACAACAACAACAACAACAACAGTAGCAGCAGCAGCAAAACAACTGTATGTATCAGTTCCTATTCCTTTTTCGAAAAAGGAAAAAGGAAACGGGAAACAGGAACTAACTTAACGCTGAAAAAGGAATAAGGAACCGGGAACCGGGAACTGTATGTATCAGTTCCCTATTCCTTTTTCGAAAAAGGAAAAAGGAAACGGGAAACAGGAACTAACTTAACGCTGAAAAAGGAATAAGGAACCGGGAAACGGGAACTGTATGTCTCAGTTCCCTATTCCTTTTTCGAAAAAGGAAAAAGGAAACGGGAAACAGGAACCAACTTAACGCTGAAAAAGGAATAAGGAACCGGGAAACGGGAACTAACTTTATATTCATATGAATTGAGGTCAGCTATGTTTGTGAGCAATACAATTATACTTCTTACCGTAAAACTGAAAAACATTTTCCATTCAGTAACCATAGAGTCTTATCTTGTTATTTGTTTTAGTACATGTATGTTTTTATTTCAGTTGGATTAAACTAGTAGATAGCTGGATGTACTTCAACAGTGGGATATACTTCCATACAGAATCGATGCTGTCAGAATTTGTTTTTACCATCTCGTGCATCCTGAATAGATCCGACTCCTTTATTCCTATCCTTTAATGTTGCGAACAAATTAGTGGCACGTTTTTTTTTCAAGCATTTGCACCACACCTGACTTTCCAGAAACTTGCAAAAAAGTTCTTATCTCGCTGAAGTCAGATCTAACAAAATGACAGCGAAGCGGCTTTTAGAAGATCATTTTAATCAGATTGAAAAGTCTGTTACTTTAAATGACAGTTTCTATACAATAAAGTTTACGACTTTTCGTGATTTTCTGCACTAACGCATTTTTACACTTCACATGGTGTCTTGGATAACAATTCTCTTTAATGTATTACATGGTAACCGAACAGGTTGGCAAAAAAGAACTTTTTTTCAAAAAGTGTTTATATTCTGTGATTTCAAAAGACATGATCATCACTCTAGCATGGCAAACACTCTAACATGCTACACAAGTCAACAATCTAACATAGCAGACAATGATAGGCACATTTACATGATCAACACTCTTACATGGTCAACACTCTTACATGGTCAACACTCTTACATGGTAAACACTCTTACATGGTAAACACTCTTACATGGCAAACACTTTTACATGGTCAACACTCTTACATGGTAAACACTCTTACATGGTAAACACTCTTACATGGCCAACACTCTTACATGGTCAACACTCTTACATGGTCAACACTCTTACATGGTCAACACTCTTACATGGTCAACACTCGTACATGGTCAACACTCTTACATGGTCAACACTCTTACATGGTCAACACTCTTACATGGTCAACACTTTTACATGGTCAACACTTTTACATGGTAAACACTCTTACATGGTCAACACTCTTACATGGTCAACACTCTTACATGGTCAACACTCTTACATGGTCAACACTCTTACATGGTCAACACTCTTACATGGTCAACACTCTTACATGGTAAACACTCTTACATGGCAACACTCTTACATGGTCAAAACTCTTACATGGTCAACACTCTTACATGGTCAACACTCTTACATGGTCAACACTCTTACATGGTAATCTTACATGGTCAACACTCTTACATGGTCAACACTCTTACATGGTCAACACTCTTACATGGTAAACACTCTTACATGGTAAACACTCTTACATGGCCAACACTCTTACATGGTCAACACTCTTACATGGTCAACACTCTTACATGGTCAACACTCTTACATGGTAAACACTCTTACATGGTCAACACCTTACATGATCAACACTCTTACACAATAATCATAAGATGAACAACAATCTTCCATTATAAGCAATCTACCATATACCAGTTACATGATAAAACGTCTTACATTATAAAAGTGGATCATTGCTAAGAACTTAATTCTATTAATTCTTAGTGCAGATAGAGTTTGAAAACATAAACAAATACTTTCGTTTGGAAATGTTTCTTTATTCACAAATAATTTTTTTATAAATACATAAAACAGTAAGTTTTAATTGAAAATCCTAAAATATCATTCGGAACATAAAAACCTTCCCCGAGGCATACATATTTTGGACGATTATTTTTCCTTAATACAGACTAAAACACGCAACATTTATCATGTAATTTTTAAAAAGCTATGTTGTAAGTATAAAATACTGTATTGGTTTTATAGGTAAAAGTAAGCAGAAGGAAGAAGGCGGCATAACACAGTACATACAATCTGACAGTGACTAACCGGCACCTCCAAAGTGCTCAAATGTTATTATACATTCAAAGGTCGCAGAAAACTACCTTAGTGTAATAGTTGGATTAATTAAACAGACCTTTCCAATTCTCAAAATGTAATATACATTCCAAGGCCGCAAACAACTACTTAAGTGTAATAATGGAATTTTTTAAACTAAAATTTGGTTCTACCCTACTTTGCTGTTAGCTGACATTGTTTGAAATACTACCTTATGCCTTTGATTAAATATAATCAGTCTAAAAGCCGGAATATGGACATTTCAAAAAACACAACCTTACACATGAACAACCGGAATGTAAACATAAATTTGCAGATAACTTCGGATTGGCATCAGAATCAGCCATCAGACATCATCATGATTTGCACGTTGAACAGTCGCATTAACGTTAACCAAACCATTTTCGCAAGTTGTCCGTTAATGGCGTTTACAGCACTGTTTTTCTATTCTTTATTTTGTTAATTCCAGCTGTATTTAAAATACCCTGCAGTTCCGCGCAATCTGATAGTATGCCAAGAGAAAGATTTTTAAAAGTATTAGAAAAGTAAAAGAATAAATTTGGTCCAAACATTCATGTTACACACGTTAAAACAATTATGGAACATTGTTAAAACATGTAACTCTAAAACTTTAACTGGTAAATACATCGGTGAATGGAGTCCGGCGTCGGCACACTTAAGAAAGTCCGAATAGCGGGATAAATGTTGTCCTATTTAAACATTACGAAGATTAAAAATAATATAAATTTAAGGAAACAAAATCAACAAAACACAGTTTGCAACAATCAAAAACAGATCTTGAAGTCGTTGTGAACATGACGTCTTAAAACTAGAGAAAGCATTAAATAAATCTCGTTAAATTCTAATTAAATCTGTTCTGGCCATTAATAACTTGTTTATACGTACGGTATATATTTATGTGACGCGTTAAGTGTATATCAAAGAAATACTCCTTTCTAACTATATATTTATACAGTATATTTAATATATAAGCGCGATTTTTATATTCTAGTTGAAAACAATAAAATTACAACATTCTTATTCCCAGGAACGTTAAATTAAGTTCTAGCACTGATTGTGTCTCGATTTGGAGCTGAGTTCTCTTGTTGGAACGCTGCAAATCCGTTCTATTTGCGTGAAGCTGAACAAAAGTCGTGAAGTTGTACATCGGTCAACTTAAATATGTATGCCTCGGGCAACGGTTAAGAAGTTCCAGGTTCAGAATTAAAATCTGGCCTATTGGTGCATTCAACTGACTTCTTATCTGTTGCAAATGATGTTGGACTCAAACGTGAAGTTGTCTCTAGCATTCTGAAACGAGACATTGATTATAAGACATTGATTTAAAAAGTGCTCATATGCGGTACACAACCAATTTTCTTTACTGTGTAAAATACCTTTTACTATTTCGGTACTTAAAACAATTTGACAAGCTTACATGTTTTCGGTTTTAACACTTTCAGATGCACTAGCAAAGAGATATTCATTACCTTAATTCTACTAAACACATTAAATAATGTTGCAATTCACTAGCGAATATCTTACCTAAATTCTACCTAACACATTTAGTAATGTTGCAATTCATTAGTAAAGAGCTGTCCGTTGCCTAAATTCTACTAAACCCGTTTAATAATGTTTCAACTCAATAAGCAAAGATATACTCATTATCTAAATTCTACTAAACACATTTAATGATGTTTCAACTCATTTAGCAAAGATATATTCATTATCTAAATTCTACTAAACACATTTTATAATGTTTTAACTCATTAAGCAAAAATATATTCATTTTTTAAATTCTACTAAACACAATTAATTATGTTAAAATTCACTAGCAAAGAAATATTCATTACCAAAATTCTACTAAACATATTAAATAATGTTGCAATTCACTAGCGAATATCTCACCTAAATTCTACTAAACACATTTAGTAATGTTGCAATTCAATAGTAAAGAGCTGTCCATTACATAAATTTCTACTAAACCCGTTTAATAATGTTTCAACTCATTAAGCAAAGATATATTCATTATCTAAATTCTACTTAACACATTTAATAATGTTAAAATTCACAAGCAAAGAGATATTCATTACTAAATTCTACTTAACACATTAAATAATGTTGCATTCATTAGAAAAGAGATATTCATTGCCTAAAATGTACTAAAAACATTCAAAAATGTTGCAATTCAGTAGCAAAGATTTGTTCATCACCTAAATTCCACTTAACCCATTTAATATTGTTTCAATTCATTAGCAAGGAGATATTCATCACCTAAATTCTACTAAACATATTTAATAATGTTGCAATTCACTAGCAAAGATGCATTCATTACCCAAATTCTACTAAACACATTAAAAAATGTTGCAATTCACTAGCAAAGAGATATAAATTACCTTAATTGTGCTAAACACATGTAATTATGGTTTACCTTTTAAGCTTCCTCTGTGACTCTGTATTTGAACTTAGCATGCAGTCTAGTTCTGTTCTTGCAGTCCCGAGCAGGGTTACTCTAAAAATAGTATTCAAGTTCCATAACTGTATGAAGGTTCGATAAAATGCCTGATTAACTATTAAAAACTGTGATTTTATATATTTTATTTTCGCACATTTGTGAGTTAAGTTATAAATTTGCTTTAATGATGTAATTTGAAAATGGTTTTGTTGAATTAAACTTACGACGTTTTCTGCAATTATATGTGCGTTCTTATTCTGTGTGTGGTGTAAGAGGTTGACCCTTACGGAATAACATTCGAAATGGCTTGAAGTGGGAACTTACTCATCAAAGAGACGTTGTATTAAACTTGTCCTGTCATCCTGTGATGAACCTGAGGCGCCTGGGATATCCTCTGTAGATACAATATTCTCCCCTTTAACCACAGTAGAGACAAAACCAGAAGTTTTCATATAAACGATCATTTTTGACTGTAACATCTTTGAAACGTTTCTGTAACGTTCATCCACCTGTCAATTTTATGATAAAAATAACTTTACTGCATTAAGGAAAAATAATTTCATCGCATAAACGTATTATTTGAGTTACTTAATTTACAATTGTAACCTGAAATTTTGTGTATACAACTGACCTGATTTAGTTTTGTGTTAATCTGTCCTTGGCAATCCAAAACACAATTTATGTTGGATTCAACCTTACCGACCCTTGTCAAATGCTTCAGCAAAATGCTAGAAAAGAAAAAAATATGATATAGCAGTTTCACAAAAAACTGGGTATGACGATAGAAAAGTATTGTATTTTTACTGGTTTTAATCCTCCTTCTCCTCACCCTCCTCCTCATCATCACTGAACTTGATCAATCACACTTATTAAAATAGTGGTGTTATGATTATGCAAAAATATATATTAATACTTTATATAAAAGTACCTGATTTGTTTGTTGACAGCGACGTGTGCCGTCATTAGGTTTCGCAGACAATGATCTTGATAAAGAGATAAAATCTTCACACAGTAGTCTTCAATCTTTTCCCTGAAAAGTGATTTGGAATTCTTTTATTGTGTGGAATGTCAGAAAGACAGTATAATCGGCCCCGAAGAGTTCAACTGGTTTTAAATGTTTAAGATTGTGGTAAGGTTATAATTGTTAGAAGGTAAACAATGATTTCGTTCTAAAAAGTCCTTTCAATGTTACGGAAGCTCGAAAAGTATGTTTCTTTTAAGCTTTGAACCATTTAAAGACATAAAAACAAAAGCATGAAGAAGGAAGGAATTAAAAAAATCAATCAAAGAAATGAATGAAAATAAAAATAATAAAAACAGTAATGTTTAATGAGTATAAAACTTTTTTATGCTTGACTCAATTCTGTGCTCAAATTATGTCTAGAACATTAATAGCATTCATAAAAAGATATAACAGTCTTAATAAATAAGAAATTATAGCTGTCTGTTTGGGGTCATATCTTTGTCGTAATTGTTCATATTTATAGTTTCTATGTCTGTTTGTTTTTAAGATAATTAGAGGAAATAAAACAAACAAGTTTTCAGGCTCTAATTGCATTGAGTCTTAAATTGAGTATGAAAATGGTTTTATCCCCAAGGGGCAAATAATGCAAATGTAATTTAAATGACGAAATATGATTGCTCCAAAATCAGCCATAATCCTACCGGTGTAAATGTATTTCATTCATTTTCAAATATGAATTATACCGTGTTTGATTTTTGTTTGAAAAATAACAACGTGTTAAATATTGTTTTTGTTTTCTTTCAATCGTTTATTTTTTATGTTATATATTGCATTCATATTTGTATTACTCCACCCGTTATAAGACTGGATAGTAAACTGCTGTCTATTATTGATCACCCAAATCAATGTCTAGTTATTGGCAAGACAATATTTTTGTAGTGAGGGTCACTTTGACCTTGACCTTTGAACTACTGACCTGAAAATTAATAGGATTCATGTACATGTGATGACAAACCTCAGTACCAAATTTGAGGATTAAAGGCTCAATCCTTTGAAGTTATTGGTAAGGGAATTTTCGTGTGAAAGGTGGTTGTGACATTGACCTACTGAACAGTAAATCAATAGGGGTCATCCACAGGTGATGTCCAACCTCAATCCCAAGTTTGAGGATCATAGGTGAAAGAATTATCTAGTTATTGATCGGAAAAGGATTTTGTGTTGTTGGTCACTGTGACCTTGAGCTTTCACCTGAAAATCAATAGGGGTTATCCACAGGTGATGACCAACCTTCTTACCAAATTTAACGACCATAGGCGAAAGATTTGTCTACTAAACGACTGGACAAGGTTTTCGTGTTGAAGGGCACTTTGACCTTGAACTTTGACCTACTGACCTGAAAATCAATAAGGGTCTTATACCAACTGGTCATGACCAACCTTCATACCATATATTAAGACTGTATGTCAAAGTGTTGTCTAATTATTGGTTGGACAAATTTATTGTATTAATGGTCACTGTGCCATTGACCTTTGACCTCCAAATCAATAGGGGTCATCTACTCATCATGACCAACCTCCATGCCAAATATTAAGACTGTAGGTCAAAGCAATGTGTAGTTATTGATAGGACAAGATGTCGTCTACGACCGACCGACTGACTACGACATGGGCAAAGCATTATACCCCCCTTTTCTGATGGGGGCATAATGACACTATGTCGCCTTTTCAACTTTAATTTAGGAATCGCTTTATCTCCATGTACACCATCTTAAACATAAACCGTTTTGCTTAAGTTTATGTATAAATGTTAACCCACTGAATAACGCTATCCGTGGCTAAATATAAGATCATGGTTCTGATATCATGTTATTATTTTGCAATACTTTATTAAATAATTAAAGTATTACCGGTATTATGTAACATACGATAAAATTCCCGAGGTTCAAATTCTAGATAACAATTCACTTACCTTTCAACTTTATGGATAAAGATTTCATGAGGATGGAGTTCTCCATACTTCTTGTGTTTAGCAAAAGTTGTGGAAACAGTCTGGGTCCCTTGCTTTATATGTTCAACCTTCGTCAAGCTGTTTAATATAGAGTTACACCATACATGTTATATATACACGTCCAAGACGTCAAATAAATTACCTCAATTCATTTACTATGAAAGAGAGGATCAGAATTGGATAAAGGGTAGGACCAGGACCAGCTGCTGTACTCACTGCCTTTTTCATTCACGTGATGACTGTGAATAACATGTACTTGAAAGGGGGAAGGGCCAGTCCATTTTTCAATCAAACACTTCGTTTGAAAATAAATTATTTAAAATACACCTAATAACTTTATTGATTACTTATTGGTGTGTGTTATTTAACTTCTGCTTTACTTCGTGTCATTAACATAGAAAAATTAATTATTTCTTGTTCAATGTCTATAAGGGAAGTATTAAATATTATTATTCTACAAAAATTTTTATTCCATCTGTTTTCTTTCTTGAGTATGTGAGCACTTCTAATACATATATAACTCAATTCAATTAAGAACTATAATTAAATGAATACACTTTTATAGGTATACTGTTCTTCGTTGTTTGCAAACGCTTTTACCAAAAATGTACAAAATCAATATCTAAATATCGTTGAAGTTATTTTGGAATTATGAAATTGTATGTTTTTACGAAAACAAAAAAGGGTTGGGTATTTTGCCACGAAAAAAACCCCAAAAATCAACACAAAATTGTCAAAATAGCTTATATCAAAGCTTTTATTAGGAATGCTAAAACATTGTTGAAATAAAATAGCTACTTTCAATGTCTTATTGCCATTTTTTAAATTAGGCCCAGCGCAAAAAGAAACTAGAGTACATATGAATCTTTTCGTGATTTTATTTTCAAATTAAATTGATCTGGGTGTACAAATTTTAATGAAATCGTTGAAATCCTTATACCGGGTAGTAGAAACCTTAAAAAGTGTTTTCATATGCTACATCAGGTCCAGGAAGTAAAAACCACTAAAAGGATCTCCGACAACAAGTGCACAAATCAGGATGTTTATTTTTCAGTGCATGCGAACCAGGAAATGGTAATACCCAATTAGTATCTGTATACATACCATTATCAAAACAGATTTGTACTATTTCAACATTATCCATTTTCATTTCCTGCTAATATGGACTTCCTGAACCCTATTGAATATCTATCAAAATATAATTCCTGCTTCAACGAATTGGATTTCTGATAACAAACACACCTTAAAACATTCTTGATACGACATTTAAATTTCCAAAAATAAGATCAAGTAACTGACCAAATAGCATGAACTACTTAAAAGTCGAGTATTAGATTCTAAAGTTTATAAATCAATTGTTTCGCTTTCTCCTTGCATTACTAAATCAAACTCTGCACTTTCAGGTCAAAGAGTAACGTTATGACGTTCCTCATGTTAGAAAGTGAAATATACATATAAAAAATTACCAAACCCAGAAAACAAAGAATATTCGATGACACCTCCGAGACCATAACATCTTAAGGGAAATCTTCATGAAAAGATTTTAGGACTAAAAGTAACTGGTTGAACTTTATTTTTCTTTGTTCTTTGTTCAAATCTGCTGTCTATAAGTCTCGTTATAAATCTGATTCATACCTAACATTAAAGTAAGAAATGTACCAGTGATCTCCCTCGTGACAACCTAAGTGATCGGCGGGACTAGGAGTTGAACTTTCTTCTAGGCGCCGAACAAGGACACTTAGGTAGACCTTAATTTCCTCACATCTATTGTTCGTCTGAAACAGAAGGAAAGAGTTATAACAATGAAACTGTTTCACCAACAATAGAACTTTCATGTACTTATTTCATTACTAACAGTAACAGTAGGTTTGTTTTGTATTTGATGGCTAGATAGGATAGAGGATTTCATCTCATACCATTCATAATGGGCATTCTCTGTCCGCAAGCAATACCAGCTAACCACTTAGAAGCTTAGCCTGTTCATAGGCAGTATTAGAAATGCATATTACTGCCTCGCCGTCTTGCTCCGGGATGAGCGCAACTCAACAATTACACCAGAAAACAGAACAAAAACAGTAAAAGGATAGGCGAACTTATTTACAAAAAGAAAGCTGTGTGAAAACAAACCGAAGGAATTCAGAAAAAATGTTTACTACGCATTCGCACTTAAAACAGTAAAGAAGTAATGGTATGAAAGTAAACTTAACCGCTGCGTAACTCAAAATGATAACAAAAAATAATAATGGGGGAATTTACGTCAACTGATTGAAATGACGTGACCCAAAGCGCGCAAATGCCATAAAAAACCAAACATTTCTTTTAATTGGGAATTACAACAAATGCACTTTACATTTGTCTTAATCGTTTCCTGAAGTAAAACGAAACCAATCAAACCAAGCCTGCAATATTTTCACATTTGTCATGTTCGGTGGCTTTTTATAAAGTTCCCATTTCATCTATTATATGAGGTAAACAAGCATTTTTGGCAATTACATAATAATATCAAACAGGAGTTTCAATCCATGTGTTACTGTATAAATAATTCATTACTTTAGTTATCATGATAACATAAGTTTATCTCGGGTCTAAGTGTTTTGGCAATAAAAATACTCGACAACACTTCCGCATTTCATTACTACCAATAGACAGACCTAGGCTAATTCCCACCAGGGTCTATTAATTGACCCTGTTCCCATTTCATCTATCTATAACGTAATCAAAGATGTTCACCTTATTGAAAATGTCTCCATGTTTACATCTTTAGCACAAAACTGCTGCACTGCCACTTTCAAGTCTTTTCCTTTTGTAAAATCTGGTGCACACAATTCTAACATTGTCATGAACATGTGAATGTTTTGCTGAGAAATTTGAATGTTTTCAGTTCTTTTCTTTGTGATAAGGAGCTCTTTTTCGAGCTCGGGAATTACTCTGTCGATTGGCTGTACAATCTTCTGTACATACAGTCTGAAATTTAAAGAGGCAAATTACTGTTCTATACTACTTTTCGTCAGTCGTAATACTTTCATGTATGATAAGATTAATTAAAAATTAGATATTAAATATTAAATTAAATATCTCTTGTCTAAATACTACCCTCAACACAGACTGTACCAATATTCAAGGGCATTGACGTGCTATACAATATGTGATGCAGTTAACCCATTTAAGATATTTGAATGAGTGTAAAAATCTGTTTACAAGTTGACCTAATTTTTGGTTTACAAACATATCAAGACCGTATTAAATGACCCTGTTTACTCCCATAAAGAGTGAGGTAAATTTTATTTATAAAAGTCTTGTTTGTTTCCCAAATAGCACTTTAATACGCAGTAAATTCGTCAATTTGTTTTTCTTTCATTCCATAAAGACAAGGAGTGCACGTATGCGTACACTTCTATATACTATTCAAATTTTGTAATGGGCCAATTTTGTAGTCTGCAAGTTTACCCGCTTAGAAAGCTTTAAAACCTTTTTTGGGATTGTCCCGGCTAGCTCAGTTGGTTGCGTCGCAGGAATTGCAGGGCTAGGCGCTGTCGCCGTGACGGTGCGGGTTCGCTCCCAGCTAGAGGCACTTTCATTTGAAATTCGTAGTAGCGCTATTTGTGCAGTGTGGCGGCCCTAAAAAGTCTTCCCGTACATATAGTCAGTACTGTTATCAGTAAATTAACCCGTTACCGATGTCATGCAGTGATTGTTACGTATATCTGGGCTATCCGATCAACCGTTTTTGGGATTGTCCCGGCTAGCTCAGTTGGTTGCGTCGCAGGAATTGCAGGGCTAGGCGCTGTCGTCGTGACGGTGCGGGTTCGCTCCCAGCTAGAGGCACTTTCATTTTACACTGTGTTTTCATTCAATAATTCAACTTAGATGACTAATTCATCAGTTTTATCAATTAAACTATACAAACAAAACTGACTGTATCATCAACTGTTCACGTTAACCAAAAACAGTAATAATTGCATACTACAAAAGTCGCCCTTGTAAAATTTTAAAAAAAAGAGTAAAATAGGAATATCAGGAAATGCCACATTCAGAAGACACATCCTCCCCACACAGCCAAGAAGAAGAGAGGAAGAGAGAACATGGTTTATAAAACTAGATCTATCACTGAAGGTGATTAATACCCCCGCAATACTGCTTTGTCAGAGTATACAGAAATGATGTTTGCATCTTTCATGGGTGAAAGCTAAAAAATTGAAATCTCCACTCCCCCCCCCCCCCCCCCCCCCCGAAGCTCCAGATTTCAATTTATATACCATTGGGAAGCCATTTCTGAAGTGCATTTGAGCTTTTTTGAAACACAAAATTAGAACATCTGGAGGCATGGGTTTAACATTTATTGTCATTTATCTTAATCAACTTTGCCTCTCAATTCAGTGAAAATTCTCCATGAACAAAATTTATAGAACGTCATGAATATTTTCAATAATTATGAAATTGGCGGTACTTGTTTATTTCAGCTGTTTTTTTTTTTTTTTTGAAAAATAGATGTATCTCCAATACAAAGTATGTACATAATTTTTGCACGTTTTAGTTTCCAACGTACATCATTAGAAGACATATTCTGATGTAGACCTACTTTCATTTTGTGTATTCCGAGATTAAATTTTCTCGCGGCATAACAATTTAAGAAAACCAAACGTAGGACTATATCCGCCTACTGATACAAGGCCAGTTCAGTCGCATGCCGTTCGTCCATAATTTCGGGGGTTTAACAGACAATTTTACACTGGTGTTCTTAATAATTGTATTTCAAATGTTTATGTATTATTCACCAACTGAAGTCACTTGTGTTTGACCGAATTAAAAGCCAAAAATTCGAAGTCGTCACTATTTAGCACATATATTGCCGCCATTTGCAACAGATATCGACCCTCTGAATCTCACAGACGCTTTCCATATTTTCGGGACTTTCGATTGGATGTTAATTATAACCATGAGAAACCCACATGATTCGATTTTGTTCACTAGAAACATCGAGAATACTTTGATCCTGACATAGTGTGAGAAAATGTCTAAAATTTTAACACTTTTTGTTTAGTTTTGGGACTGAAACAGGAAAGCAGTCGAACAGAGAAATTGTTTTTTACTTACTAAAATGTTTTTGACTATAATAATTAAGCAAAGTTTTATGATTTTTTTAATGATATTGGAGTGCAACAGTCTATAAAAAGTTAGAAACTTAACTTGAGCTTGAAGGTTGGTCTCTAAAACTCTACCTTTTGCCTGGTAACATTTGGATTGGTGCTATTAGACAACCCTTTTGCGTACACGAGACGTTCATAATCTATTTTCAATTGAATTGTGACCTTCAACCTGCTATGGTATTAATAGCATTGCATACACTTCAAGCTCTGAGACGACACAGATTTTTGCAAATTACGCAAGGGAAAACACTCTCCTCCAACCATAAGAGGAGGGAAAACAATTCAAGTAAATATTTTCGTTTTTCTTTATATTACTTGGATTTTGAAAGAAAAAAAAGACATGTTTTGGAGTAAAGTAAGTATCTGTTCTTTATTTAAGCAAATATATTTCAAGATATTACATGATCAACACTCTTACATGGTCAACACCCTTACATGTTCAACACCTTTACATGGTCAACACTCTTACATGGTCAACATTCTTACATGATCAACACTCTTATATGGTCAACACCCTTACATGATCAACACTCTTACAAGATCAACACACTTACATGATCAACACTCTTACATGGTCAACACTTTTACATGGTCAACACCCTTACATGATCAACACTCTTACATGGTCAACACCCTTACATGATCAGCACTCTTACATGTTCAACACTCTTACATGGTCAACACTCTTACATGGTCAACACCCTTACATGATCAACACTCTTACATGGTCAACACTCTTACATGGTCAACACCCTTACATGATCAACACTCTTACATGATCAAAACATGGTAAACACTTTTACATGGTCAACACTCTTACATGGTCAACACACTTACATGATCAACACTCTTACATGGTCAACACTCTTACATGGTCAACACACTTACATGATCAACACTTTTACATGGTCAACACTCTTACATGGTCCACACTCTTACATGGTCAACACTCTTTCATGGTCAAAACACTTACATGATCAACGCTCTTACAAGATCAACACACTTACATGATCAATACTCTAACATGGTCAACACTTTTACATGGTCAACACCCTTACATGATCAACACTCTTACATGGTCAACACCCTTACATGATCAACACTCTTACATGATCAACACTTTTACATGGTCAACACTTTTACATGGTCAACACTCTTACATGGTCAACACACTTACATGATCAACACTTTTACATGGTCAACCCTCTTACATGGTCAACACTCTTACATGGTCAGCACTTTTACATGGTCAACATTCTTACATGGTCAACACTCTTAGATGTTCAACACCTTTAAATGGTCAACACTCTTACATGATCAACACTCTTACATGGTGAACACTCTTACATGGTCAACATTCTTACATGATCAACACTCTTACATGGTCAACACTCTTACATGGTCAACACTCTTACATGGTCAACACTCTTACATGGTCAACACTCTTACATGATCAACACTTACAAGATCAACACACTTACATGATCAACACCCTTACATGGTCAACACACTTACATGGTCAACACTCTTACATGGTCAACACTCTTACATGGTCAACACTCTTACATGGTCAACACTCTTACATGATCAACACTTACAAGATCAACACACTTACATGATCAACACCCTTACATGGTCAAAACACTTACATGGTCAACACTCTTACATGGTCAACACTCTTACATGATCAACACTTACATGGTCAACACTCTTACATGGTCAACACCCTTACATGGTCAACACTCTTACATGGTTAACACTCTTACATGGTCAACACTCTTACATGGTCAACACTCTTACATTGTCAACACTCTTACATGGTCAACACTCTTACATGGTCAACACCCTTACATGGTCAACACGCTTACATGGTCAACACTCTTACATGGTCAACACCCTTACATGGTCAACACTCTTACATGGTCAACACTCTTACATGGTCAACACTGTTACATGGTCAACACTCTTACATGGTCAACACTCTTACATGGTCAACACCCTTACATGGTCAACACCCTTACATGGTCAACACTTTTACATGGTCAACACCCTTACATGGTCAATACCCTTACATGGTCAACACTCTTACATGGTCAACACTCTTACATGGTCAACACTCTTACATGGTCAACACCCTTACATGGTCAACATCCTTACATGGTCAACACCCTTACATGGTCAACACTCTTACATGGTCAACACTCTTACATACTCTTACATGGTCAACACTCTTACATGGTCAACACTCTTACATGGTCAACACCCTGACATGTTCAACACCCTTACATGGTCAACACTCTTACATGGTCAACACCCTTACATGGTCAACACTCTTACATGGTCAACACTCTTACATGGTCAACACTCTTACACAATAATCATTAGATGATCAATAATCTTCCATTATAAACAATCTACTATATACCAGTTTTCAGGATCAATACTCTTACATGATAAAACGTCTTACATTATAAAAGTGGATTATTGCTAAGAACTCCATTCTATTCATTTTAGTGCAGATAGAGTTTGAAAACATAAACAAACACTTTCGTTTGGAAATTTTTCTTTATTCACAAATAACTTTTTTATAAATACATAAAACAATAAGTTTTAATTGAAAATCCTAAAATATCATTCGGAACATAAAAACCTTCCCCGAGGCATACATATTTTGGACGATTATTTTTCCTTAATACAGACTAAAACACGCAACATTTATCATGTAATTTTAAAAAAGCTATGTTGTAAGTATAACATTTTGTATTGGTTTTATAGGTAAAAGTAAGCAGAAGGAAGAAGGCGGCATAACACAGTTCTTACAATCTGACAGTGACTAACCGGCACCTCCAAAGTGTTGAAAATGTTATAATAAATTCAAAGGTCGCAGAGAACTACCTAAGTGTAATATACTCAACAAAAATAGAAACCTGACACTTTATATTTGGTGTATTTTCCTGGAATCAGATTTAAAGCTAATTGAATTGTGGTATGTAATAAAAATTGTGCATGTTTTGAACTTAATTATGCATTTTGATATTTTTGTTGCATGAAACAAGTGATTCAGTGGTTATTTTCTTTTGGATGGTGCAAAAATATATAGATTTTGAATATGCACCTCATACTTATTCAAAGTTACAGTGTCAGGTTTCTTTTTTTGTTGAGTATAGTTGGATCAATTAAACAGGCCTTTCCAATGCTCAAAATGTAATATACATTCCAAGGCCGCAAAGAACTACTTAAGTGAAATAATGGAATTTTTTAAACTAAAATTTAAATTAAAATTTTACCCTACTTTGCTGTTAGCTGACATTGTTTGAAATACTACGTTATGCCTTTAATTAAATATAATAAGTCTAAAAGCCGGAATATGGGCGTTTCAAAAACAACAACCTTACACATGAACAACCGGAATATAAACATAAATTTGCAGATAACTTCGGATTGGCATCAGAATCAGCCATCAGACATTATCATGATTTGCACGTTGAACAGTCGCATTAACGCTAACCAAACCATTTTCGCAAGTTGTGTGTTAATGGCGTTTACAGCACTGTTTTTCTTATCTTTATTTTGTTAAATAGAGGTATTTAAAAATACCCTGCAGTTCCGCGCAATCTGATAGTATGCCAAGAGAAAGATTTTTAAAAGTATTAGAAAAGTAAAAGAATAAATTTGGTCCAAACATTCATGTTACACACATTAAAACATTCATGGAACATATGTTAAAAACAAGTAACACTAAAACTGTAACTGGTAAATACATCGGTGAATGGAGTCCGGCGTCGGCACACTTAAGAAAGTCCGAATAGCGGGATAAATGTTGTCCTATTTAAACATTACGAAGATTAAAAATAATATAAATTTAAGGAAACAAAATCAACGAAACAAAACACGTATCCTGACAGTTTACAACAATCAGAAAACAAATCTTGAAGTCGTTGTGAACATGAGGTCTTAAAACTAAACAAAAAGCTTTAAACAAATCTCGTAAAACTCTAATTACGTTTGTTTCGACCATTAAGAAACCGTTTATACGTACGGTATATATTTATGTTAAGTGTATATCGAAGAAATACTCCTTTCTAACCTATGTTTCATCCGAAAATACACCATTGCATATTAAAAGACCAACAAAACACTGTAAATTATTCATAGAAGCTGCAGTATTATCAAACAGACGGATGGGCAATTTTATGGTTAACATGTTGTTTCTAAATAACAGCTCCAAATGGTTAAAATATTCATCGTTACGTATTCCCTATAGTAACATTAAATTTTTACAGCGAATATTTTATACACAAAGTTTTAATATGAAAGTTATGATTAAATTATTATAAATTTACTACAAAACGAAATAGTATGTTATCAATACATAAATGTTCGTATTTCAAACTTTAGATAAAACGAAAGCGCTACTGGTATGGTGCAATAATAGCTTAATTAATATAGCCTACATTATTTATAAATCTCACGTGCATTCGTCCCTTATATAAGTGGGATTCCTTTATTTAATTTTCCAGAAATAAAAGAAATAAAAACAAACAATTAATACATAATACATAAATGACTTCTATCATAAACATAAATAAGTTTTTAATATTAAGTATTAATTGGATAGACCGAAGAGACAATGCCTGCGTCAGTAAACTCATACTGCGAGTATGTCTGTAATCCGGAAAATAACATGAAAGATTCCTGCGATAGAAGATGTCTTGGTGAGTTACCGCCCATTGTTTCCATTCACGTAAGGTTATATCAAGGAGCCAAAATGTGTTGGGTGTGTGAAATCATAAGTTCATTAATGTTAATTTCTTATATGACTTGTAAAGTTCTGGTTACTTGGCATATCATTTATTGAGCATACGAATGTTTGATGTCATGCAAAAACAAAATAAAAGTGAAATTTGTAGTGATTTCTTACCTTGAAAACAGACTTTCTGTGGGAGTCCAAACTTCCACTTTTGTCAATAATTATTGATACACAAAGACAGTCCATAATAAGGACAACAATGCCTTAGAATCTTATTCACTAAGCCATAGCAGAAATGTACAAAAACAACATTCTCAAAGAGACTTCACACTAAAATTTGGCATCCATGTTTGTTTATTAATTTCTCAAAATGCAAGGTATGGTGTACAATATAGGACATAACTTTCAGTGTTATTATTGAATTATCTGCCTTTTAAAGTGAAGGTTAAAATACTACTTATCTGTTAACAAATGAAGTATTCATGACTAAATTAAATGTATTTAATTTAGGAGTATTTTGAAATAAGTAAAAAGATAAATAATAACATAATTCGTATAAATAAAGACTGAAGTATAATGTTATTATATATCCATTATGTTTATACGTATAAAGGTATGCAAGAATTATTTTCATATGAATATTCATAGACACACATAATTGTCTTATGTTGCAGAAAAGTGCTGTCTTTTCTTTATTTAGTATTTCACCTTTATTAAAATTGCAGTTATAATAGTTTTAAGTAGTCCACAAAAGTCTGACAAACTGAACTGTTTCAAAAAATTGTGAATTTTTCAACGACACTGTCAGTTGTTCAGCCCTACGTCAGAAAACTGTGTTTATAATTTCACAAATTTTTCAACAGCGGTCCTTTTCTTAAGGATTGAATCGAAATTTGATGGTTTTCATTTGGGTATGGAAAACAGTTGGGCTGTTTAAAGTGTGAGAACATACGAAACTAATGGTCGTCAAGCAGTGTTTTGACATCGGCATTTAAGATTGTTTCATAAATGTCACATCATATGTTGGTACCACAACGTAGGAAAGTTTCGTAAGAGTAGCCTTACAAACAACGCAATGGTGCGTCATTTTCCAGGTACCTAGAAGGTGGGTTTAAAACATTGGTGATAAGTATTTTTTACAATGCATAAGACTGTGTACATACTTTACCTATTAAGAAGTTATTATTAGCCTCCCAACATTTCAAAAACACTAATTTTACTAGTAGAAAATACATTTTATTTAGTAATTATTATTTGGAATGTTAACAGAAATCTCATAAGTAATGTCCTATATTGCACACCATACCTTCAATTACTTTGCATTTTGGGTAGTCCTACTTTATAAACGTGTAAACAAATATGGATGTAAAAAAGTACAGTCACTTAGAGAGGGCTGTTTTTGTGCATTTCTACTGTTCTTTAATGAATTATCTTCTAAGACATTGTTGACCTTGTTATGGGCTGTCTTTCTGTGACAGTAATTGTTTACAACAGTGGAAGAATAGAAAGTTTGGACTCCCATAGAAAGTCGGTTTTCAATGTAAAAAATTGCTATATATTTCTCTTATATTTTGACTTTTGCATGACATTTTACATTCATGTGCTTATAAATGATACTTCAAGCTAAAATAAGGTTTGAAGTCAGAAAAAAAAATTAAATTTCATAAAATCTGGATTTCACACACCAAACCCACTTCAGATGTTCCATGTCAAAATGATACCACCTTAAAAACCACCATTCTTCTAGCGTAACAAGATGATCTTGGCTGTGTAAACTAGCTGAGCAGCATAAGGGGATGGTGCGGATTTAGTGGGGTTGATCGAACACCCTTTGTGGGCAGCAAAATTCAACTTCCTTACTATGGATTTGGCAGGAAAGTTGGAAATTATTATGTAACTACACTGTTCCAACCGAACCAACTGTCCGGAAATAAGAGAGAGGCAATGATTTCCTAACAATTGAAATATATAAATGATATTTGGCAGGGATAGAAACCCATACAGAAGAAGTAAAATGTTTTTTATTTTTTCGGACGAAAAATATTTTTTTAATGATTTTTTAAACATTGACTATAAATTATATAATAGCTTGTGAAATTTTATGTGAATTTTCTTGTCAAAAACTGGTAAATGGACTTGAAGCAACTTATTTATGCTTTCCAGCCCTAATCTTTGGAATTTTAAGGTTGTATGATCAATGATAATGCGTTCTGATAGAATATTCACCAACGCTTAGAATAAAGATTATGAAGGATTATTGCACTTAATTTTATGATTAATATTGGACAAAGGTAATTTGGCAATGTTTACACTGGCGTTAATTTAAACAATGAATTCATATTTTAATCGTTGTTTAACACAAAGCGTGCAGCTCCCAACTAATTTTTCCATTGGACGAGTGGTCAAAGGCGCAGTCGATTGGCAATGCATTGGTAGCAACGCTGTTATAGGTTGTAGGTTCGAAACATGTTTTTTTTCATTTTTAAAATTTTGTACACAAAATTTTTTTCCGCAATTAAAAGACTGAAGAAAATACATACAATACTTAGAAATAACTGCAAGAAAACTTAAAATAAATCTAAAATATTTCCTTAAAGAATTGTGTCAGTGTGAATCGAACCCGTGCTGAAAAAAGTTAGGCCTATGCCAGTCGGACGCGTAAACCACTGTGCTATCATGGCGAAGTGTTACAAATGGGCAAAATAGTTCCATTTTCCATTACTGGTTAATAAGATTTATCCTTAAGAACTACAACTTAATAAAGCGAACACTTCAGAAAAGCAAGCAAACTTTCTCGATCTAAATCTGTCCATTGAAAATGGATATGTCACTACTAAAATTTATGATAAAAGAGATGATTTTAATTTTAATATAGTAAATTTTCCGTTTTTAGACGGCGATGTTCCCCGTGCAACATCTTATGGGGTTTATATCTCACAGCTTGTTCGCTTTTCAAGAGCTTTCAACGATGTTAATGATTTCAATGAACGTAATCTTTGCATTACAGAAAAACTTTTTAAAAACAAGGTTATCGGTATCACAAATTAAGGAAAACCTTTTGCAAGTTTTATCGCCGATACCCAGATTTAATTCATAAATACAAACTGAGTTTAAAATCACTTTTGCAACAAGGTATTTCACAGCCAGTTTTTTATGGAGATTTAATTTATAAACTTAAAAAGATAAAAGGCAATGTTAATTTCTCCCGGTTATTCGTAAAAACCATCTGTAAATTTAAAAAGAAAGGTTACCAACATGATATTTTACAGCGCTCTGCAGGCCTGGTGATTAACCCTTCTACAGTTGATCATTATGCTTACCTCTTTGGTTGCACGACGGTGGCAGGGGTTTAACAGTTTATGAAGGTTAATGGGGAAATCTTTTCTTAAAAGAACCTAGAAGCTCGATTTGTTTCTTTTATCCCTGTCATCGTGTTCTTGCTGATTTTACTCCAGGAGCTCTGGTCTCAGTAAGATCATTGAGTACCCGCCCCTTCGGCTTTGCAATGCTCTTAGCTTCTTATGTTTTATATGTTTGTGTTCTTTTGCATGCAACATTGTTAAGCCGATAAGTGGGTTGGAGTCTTTTCACCAAGACAACTTGTACTTGTTTTGTGATATGAGAACCTGTTGGGGCAAGTGTGAGGTTGGTGCACCCTAGAACCTGGTTTAAACCCCAAGTGGCAATTTGATTTGCCACTGACCGTTCCAAGGCGGTAACCCCTCGGGTTCTCATTTTTGTTTACGTATTGTTAGTGGTGTCTTTTTTGAAACTGATCATTTTATTAACCATGCTCTCTCCCCCTCTATTCTTCTTGACTGTGTGGGGAGGCTGTTTTTTCTGAATGTGGCGATTCCTAATATGCATATTTCACCTTTTTAACGCGTAAATTTGCCTTAACCCGTGTTCACATTCTATTAATAATCGTAAACATTGCCAATTTAGCTTCTGAAAACTAGGGATTGTTTGACCCCTGTTGAGATTTTTTAAGGGGTCATAATCAAATAGTTGCAAGTCATATCTTGTGTTCATTTAACTTAAATACATGTTAAGTGCTTTACTTTCATTTTAATATATGTTCAGGGGTCAAATAAGTATTAACTTCATAATTAAAATGCAATAGACACAATATTTATATTCATTTCTGCAAAATTTAACCATGTTTCCTAAATTCTCATGCATCAAAATGACCCCAAGCTAAGAATCAGGCGGGGTCAAATGTGGAAAAAATCTTATTTGCTTGCATCAAAATGCAAGAATCTGCATCTATTGAAATCCCCGAGATAGATTAACTGAAAATCCTTTAACTAATGCAATGTTGAAACTGACATACAAAATGCAAGCACATCGGAATACTTAAATAGCTGAATTCTGTGTAGTCTGAATTGCAAATACCTGAATAATGTTATTTACTTTCTTCATTTATAGAATCAAACATTTTATTTATGACATTTATAAACAAATGCATAAACACTCTGTAGTACAATATTTTACAGTTATAATGACTTACATCATCTAATATAACTGACAAGCAAAGTGTTTATATTATTACATCACAGCTGGAATGGAATCTTTGACTGAAAGGTGTAATTCGGTCCGAGGAAGGGGGAGGGGGGGGGGGTGTCAAATAATCGACTTCAATCAACATCTTTACAGCTTTTTACAAGCATAAACTGGATATATTTGAAAAGTTTAATGACTACTCTACATTTTTCTTACAATTCTATGATTGGGCACCTATTCTTAACTATTTTTATTTGCTATGCAAATTTTCAGTAAATTATTTTTAGTCAAAGATACAATACACAAGGACCCGGATGCTTTGCCCACCTAGATAAATGTATCATCTACTATGATTAGTGCATTTTTTAGCTAAACCAATGGAAAAATACATTAAATACAATGTAATACAGACCCTATATGTGCACTATTTTTATACCAATTCTGGCTCATAATTATTTCATTAGGAAATAGACATACTGCGGTTGTCTCCCTTGTGACCCATGCTACCGGAAATCTTGCATCCAACCCTGAACTGGCAGGTTGGAATGTCTGTAAAATGCATTTAAAAATAATCTTAAAGTATTTCTTAATTGGACATGGGGAAATATGGGGCGACATTTTTGGAAATAATCATATCCTCGCTTCTTCTCCGAAACCGCTTGAGGGATTTCCTTGAAACTTCACAGGAGTGTTTGTCACCAAGCCTAGTTGTGCATATCGTCAGGAATTTCTGCTCGGATTATTTTTTGCCGAGTGTCCATGCTTATTTAAAGCTCACCTGTCACATAGTGACAGGGTTAGCTTCTGTGATCGCCTTTCGTCCGGCGTCCGTCCGTCCGGTGTCCGTTAACAATTGTTGTCCACACTGTAGAGGTCCTTATTTTTGTCCAATCTTCTTCAAACTTGGCCAAAATGTTTATCTCAATAATATCAAGGTCAATTCGTTACTGGGTCATGTGACCTTGAAAACTAGGTCACAAGTTCAAATTAAAGAAAAATCTTGTCCGCACTCTAGCGGTCTTTCAACTTGGTCAGAATGTTTATCTCAATGATATCTAGGTCAAGTTCGTAATTGGGTCATGTGACCCTTAAAACTAGGTCATTAGGTCAAATTAAAGAAAAAGCTTGTCCGCGCTCTAGCGGTCTTAATTTTGGTGGGATCTTCTTCAAACTTGGTCAGAATGTTTACCTTAATAATATCTAGGTCATGTTCGAAACTGGGTCATGTGACCTTGAAATTTAGGTCAGTAGGTAAAATTATAGAAAACACTTGTCCGCATTGTAACGGTCTTAATTTTGGTCCAATTTTCTTCAAACTTGGCAGGAATGTTTATCTCAATGATATCTAGTTCATGTTCGAAATGGGTCATGTGATCTTGAAAACTAGGTCACTAGGTCAAATTATAGAAAAAGCAGTCTTAATTTTGGTCCGATCTTCTTCACACTTGGTCAGAATGTTTATCTCAATGATATCTAGGTCATGTTCGTAACTAAGTCACGTGACCTTGAAAACTAGGTCACTAGGTCAAATTAAAGAAAAAGCTTATTCGCACTGTAGCAGTCTTAATTTTGGTTCGATCTCTTCAAACTTCGTCAGAATGTCTATTTCAATGATATGTAGGTCAAGTTTGTAACTGGGTCATGTGACCCTTAAAACTGGATCACTAGGTTAAATTAAAGAAAAAGCTTACTAGCACTCTAGTCATAATTTTAGTGGCATCCTCTTTAAACTTGGTCAGAATGTTTATCTCAATGATATCTAGGTAAGTTCGTAACTGGGTCATGTGACCTTTATATCTAGGTCAATAGGTCAAATTAAAGGAAAAGCTTGTCCGCACTCTAGCGGTCCTAATTTTGGTGCGATCTTCTTCAAACTTGGTAAAATGTTTATATCAATGATATCTAGGTCAAGTTTGAAACTGGGTCATGTGACCTTAAAAACTAGGTCACTAGGTCAAATTATAAAAAAGCTTCTCCATACTCTAACAATCTCAATTTTGGTCCGATCTTCTTCAAACTGTCAGAATGTTTATCACATTCACGTGACCTTGAAAACTAGGTCACTAGGTCAAATTAAAGAAAAAAGCTTATTTGCACTCTAGTGGTCTTAATGTTGGTCCCATCCTCTGTAAACTTGGGTTAAAAAAATTATCTCAATGATATCTAGGTCAAGTGCTAAACTGGGTCATGTGACTTTGAAATCTAGGTCAGTAGGTCAATTTATAGAAAAGGCTTGTCCGCACTCTAGCGGTCTTAATTTTGGTCAGATCTTCATCAAACTGGGTAAAAATGTTTATCTCAGTGATATCTAGGTCGTTCGAATCTGGGTCAGGTGACCTTGAAAACTAGATCACAACGTCAAATAATAGAAAAGCTTGTCCGTACTCTAACAGTCTTAATTTTGGTGGGATCTTCTTCAAACGTGGTCAGAATGTTTTTCTCAATGATATATATTGAATGTTCGTAACTGGGTAACGTGACCTTGAAAACTAGGTCACTAGGTCGAATTATAGAAAAAGCTTGTCCGCAATATAGCGGTTTTAGTAATGGGCTGATATTCTTCAAGCTTGCTCAGAATATTTATCTCAATGATATCTAGTTCAGGTTCGAAAATGGGTCATGTGACTTTGAAAACTAGGTCACTAGGTCAAATTAAAGAAAAAGCTTGTCAGCACTCTAGCAGACTTAATTTTGGTCCTCTTTTTCAAGCTTGGTCAGAATGTTTATCTCAATGATATCTAGGTCAAGTTCGAAACTGGGTCATGTGACCTTGAAAACTAGGTCACTAGGACAAGTTTTAATAAAAGCTTTTCTGCACACTAGTTGTCTTAATTTTGGTCTGATCTTCACGTTCATTACCATAAGATCTTGGTTCCTTTCTTGAAATTGCAATACTGCATTATGGGTTCCAGAGTTATGGCCCCTGAAAGTGCAGAAATTAACTATTTAGACCTTGTCTGCACAATATCAGCTTTATTTTTTTATTTGAATTTAGTTAGACTTGTACAATACTTTAGTTACTATAAGACCTAGGTTCCTTTTTTGAACCAGCTAGATTCCTTAATGGGTTCCAGAGTTATGGCCCTTGAAAAACCAAAGTAAGCTATTTCGACCTTTTCTCCACAATAGCAGCTTTATTTTTTCACTTGATTTTACCAAACTTGCACACTTTGCAGAATATGTGTACAAAGAAGCAACTTCCATCATGCCTATCTCTATTCCAGGCTCAGTACCAGAAGCTTCCAGCACAAATGCAACTTTACCAGGTCCCATCCAAGTTGTTCAAACCCAGTTTTCCGTCATCCAGATATTGATCGCAGGAGGTATCTTCTTAACATTGTTTGTGCTTTTCACTTTCATATATTTCCGATGCAAACAGACAATTAAGAAGTACATGAAACGCATCAGAGATTGGCGTCTGAAGTACCCAGAACTAGTTTCTCAGAACGAAGATCAAACGCTCGAACAAAAAGTTTTGCAAACTCGTGCAGATGCTATAATAACAGGTGAAACTTGTAACACTTATAAACATCTTGCTACTGGTGTCAAACACTTGGGTGAAAATAGTGCTTTACTGCGGGAGGAAAAACAACAGTCGAGTGATGTGAATGAGGCTGCACCTCAGAGTATGCCGTCTTTTGCTCCATCCGTAACTTTGCCTTATAGTACTAGTATATAAAAGATGGTGGAAATCATACTAAAATCTATATGTTAGAAGAAAATAGTTATCTCTCAGTCTTACAACAAAATGTTGTTGCGACAACATCAAAACCTTGGATTTTTTCTGTTAAATTTAACTTTTTGAGTAAGAAGATACTTTTTGTTATAAAGATTATTGATGGTGAACTTTTGAAAATTGCCATAACCTTTTACTCCATATACATGGGTTTTATTGCATGTGTGAACAACATAGATCCAGATCAGCTGACACATCAGTGCCATCTGATTTGAATCTACACTATTTGCTTCCTGGTCAGATCAAAAAGTGAAATGTGAAGATGTTATAAGATCTACACAGTTTATCATGGATAACTACATACACAATATCCAATTTGGATATTAAAGGGTTAAAGACTTAGAATTACTATTTTATTATTTAAACATTGTATTTAGGATCAGATGATCCATTTGACCTGGGAGATGACCCTTTGACTATTAAAATTTCCAAAATGCCTATTTTGATCACTATAACTTTAACTAAAGGGTCATTTTTCCCTGAAATTAGGTTTATTTTGGCTATTGGTTGACTGTATCAAAAATGATGAAAATAAGCCTAGAGATTCAGCAGCTAGATGAATCCCTGAGGAAAGTATATAAAATCATATTTCCAAGCACACTTCTGTGATTAACCATAAACTATCGTTTATTGTGGTGCTGGTTAAAACGGCCTCATGTAAAAACGGCCTCAAGTTAAAACGGCCTCATTTTGGTTAAAAGGACCTCACTATTTGGTCAAAACGGCCTAACATTTTTATTTTTTGGTGAAAATGGCCTGACTTTAGTCAAAACGGCCTCACTTTTAGTTAAAACGGCCTCACTTTTTGGTCAAAACGGCCTCAATTTTAAAATAAATTTTAGATATTGTATTAGCAAAATAAAAAAAATAGGTATCTTTTATAATGGTTTAATACTCTTGATAAGTACATGCCAATACGTTAAATTCTTGGTTTGTTCTTTCTATACAAGTTTATTTATTTCGTGATTGGTCAAACTAAGTAATCAATACTTGTTTTATTTTCATCAAAACAATGATTGACCAATATGAAATTAATGAATATTGTCCATTGAAAAAGACATCCAGTATTCAGTCTGGTTAATTGTGCCATCTTAATCTACCACCGCGTATCCTTGATTGACAATATTTGATTATCATACGATTTTGTGCATGTGTCTATAATAATTATTAATTGATTTTTCTTATAATTATATTAAATTTCGTTGTGAAACAGCATGCTTTGTGTTTTTAGGGCAAGCCTTATCTAATCTTGTTAATATTTAACAATTTTTATATTACAGATGTTAATATAGATAAACGATTTTTTAACAGTAATTTTCACTAAACTGCTAAACAATAATTGATAGTGATAATGACAATAAAAATAATGGGATGAAATAACTTTAGTGATAATAGAAGATTGTCTTTAAATTTTAAAAAATTAAGAAAATTAAAAAAGCCAGCCTTTTTCTGAACTAGAGCTATGTATTTGTTAAAGAAAATAGTAGGGGAAAATGTAAAAATCGTAGGTATCAGTAGTCTTGACATTTTGTATATTTTCACATCACTTATATAATCTTCTATTTCAACATTTAGTAAATAATTTAAAGTAAGTTTCACATTTTTATGAATATTTCTTTTTGTTTTCTATTAAAATAATATTTGACTTGAACAGCGTAAAGGGTAATGTTGTAAGAAAATTGGAAGAGAGGAGATTGCATAGGTGTTATGACATGGGGTATATGATACCGATTTTGTTAATTTTATTTGATAACTTTTCTTCATATTAATAATCATCAATTTGTTTAAGAGCTTAAAATCACACTGTGTAATACAATTGTGAACACCACCCTGCTACTGTAATTGACAGGATATTCTCACTTGCCAGTCTGTCCCAAAAATAATGGTGTCATGTTGAGTAGGTGTGAAGGACTCGTTTAGTAAACTGTGTTAAAGTCTACAAGATCGTCACTTGTCCAGTTGGTCTGTTAATTGTGGTGTATAGAAGCGACTAATGCTAATAGTTAATAGTTAAATCTTTACTTTGATATATTTTTGTTCATCATTAATCTTTTGATATATTAATAAAACGTTTAATGCTTTGCCTTCTGTGTTTATTTAATTATCAATCCACACCTTCTCCAGTAATCTGTTTGAAGTGTTTTCTGAATTAAAGGCCGTCTTGAGTTGTCATTGCACTGACATCAGTAAAATAAAAAATATCAAAATCTCTGTAACGGCGAAATGCCCTTTAATGAAACTTTGCACACATAAATGTAATTAATGTATCTTCATTTTGCATTTATTAACGCACGTTAGAAAAGTAAAGAAAGGTAACTAGATCAAAAATTCTCGTTCTATTTACATAAATTCACAAAATCTAAACACAAAAAATCTTTTCAAATATGCATACGAGTAATATGATACTGGCAACAATTTGTTGTGTCTATTTCTCTCTTCTCACCAATATACTACAATATGTTTAAAAAATGTAATTCAAAAAAGGGTCATCTACTTAAAAAAAATAGTGAGGCCGTTTTAACAAATATTTTTCTGAAAGTGATGCCGTTTTAACCAAAATGAGGCCGTTTTAACATGAGGCCGTTTTTACCTGAGGCCGTTTTGACTCTATAACCATTTTAAATGTTTTACATGCTTTGTTCAGTGCAATTTTACATTAAAATGGTAACACAATGGTGGTGGCAAAATCCTTGGCATGGCAGTCATGAAGTTTTGAGTTTGATCCCCATACTATCTCTGGAATTCAGAAATACTTCTTAAATGTCTCTCATGACAACAGTGCTTAGTTACTCCCAGAAGTATGGATGTCAGTAGGCGTATCATTGCTAAATGTTTAAACTGGGATTGTAAAAAACATGTGCACCCTGTTGTATCTCAGCAGTTGATCCTGAAGGGGTTCAGGGGGTTGCTCAAATCCCTTTGTGGTAGCAATATTTAATTTTCATCGGGATTGTATTTCGAAAGTTGTAAAATATCATGTAACCTGCCTAAAACTACCGAAACATCCATTGTAAAAATCTTACATCAGCCCCGTTATCTAAAATGTCATAAAATATAAACTTGTAATTTGCATCGCTCATGGTCAACACATTAAAGCTAAAGCTGACGATTGTATATTTACATAGCAAAAACCTGTTTTAATATTTTGAAACTTAGAAATAATCAACTCTATAGAATAAATGGTGGTTGATTGTAATATAGATATAATATTTAAAAGACTTTTATTGTGTATTAAACTAAAATATTTTTGCTAATCCAACTCCAGATGATTCGTTTTATTATTTTGGAAACTTGTCTTATTCTAAAGTGTACCTGTTTCTTAATACTTTTACATTAAAATGTGCTGATTCTTGATTCAATTTCCAGTTTCCTTATATACTAGAATTTTACAACAAATTCTGGATTGTGATTAGCAAAGATATTAAAATTTTAAATGTATAAATGTAATTTATTGTAGTGAAATTAATGTCTCTTATAGTTCTATATTAGAACGGCCATTTACAAGTTATTTTTTATGTAATGTTTTATGTAATGTTTTAATATGTAATGTTTTATGTAATGTTTTATGTAAATTGATGAGACAATAATAAACTATTTTTAGTTTAATCATATTTTATTGCTTATAATAATACATGTAGTTCTCTAGTACAGTAGTAATTTTAGTTCAACATTGAAAATTTTGGAACAATTAATTTGTTTTACAGAATATTACAATAAATAAGCAAATGGGTTGGGCTACAAGTTCTTCCAACATTAGCAGACAGCCCGTCCCTTTGTGTCACTATTAATATCAAACAAATATGGTACAACATTATCATTATTCTGACATATTCAAATTTTGCCTAGAGTTAATGACATGAACAGAAATGGTTGTTTTATGAGAAAGGGAAATTTAACAATTCGTAACATTATAAAAACAAAAAGCAAACTTAAGCAAAACGTAATTTTAGATTTAAAAGAAGCGATTGAAAAAAAAGAGATTTGATGCGCCAAGCCGACGACCCCCACACCCCCACTCTCCAACCCTGCAACTGCCCTAAATAAGAATCAAAGATTCACAAAGGACAATGATTTTGGTTCTAATGTATTGAATGTCGATTAGTTTTGCTGATCAAAGCGTTTAGTAGCTTTGATGTATTTTTGTACTTCGGAGAAAATGAAGATATTCTCTTCTACGATAAGGTTTTCGATGCCGAAAAGAAGTTTATTTGTATTCAATGGGTGAATAACCGAGTATTGATAAACAGTTGATGTCTTTGAGTTCTAAATCGTGGACATTGGAAAAAGAAGTGTTCAGCATTTTCAAGTGCATTCCCGCATTCGCACATTGGGGAATTTATAATATGATTTATGAAGAGATCACCGTTTAAATTACTGCAACGGTTTCTTAAGCGAGCATGAAAAATTTGTTCACGACGCTCGCCAGTTAGATAATATGGGGGAACTAGTGGAGGTTTAAATATTTCTTTTAGTTTAAGCTTAAATAATGAAAGTGTTTCAATATTTCTCAGATCATCATCTAATTCATTCCACAATTTAATAGACGAGGGTATCACAGATTTATCAAATATCTCGGTTCTTATATGCCGTGTAAACAAAATCACTTCGGTTACGAAGGTGATAAGGATTTGATTCCTCGACAGTAAAGGTAAATAGTTCTTTTAGATATGACGGCAAATGACCTTGTTTATATTTTTGAATTAAAGTAAACTTTTGCATTTTTCTTCGATCTGCAAGGGAAACCCAACCTATTTCATTAATTAATCTTTCTATTGATATTGATCGTGTTAACCCAGTGACAATTCTTGCAGCTTCATACTGTATTTTTTCTACGGTATCTTTTTCATATATAGAACAATTATCCCAAATGATGGCAACGTATTCTAGAATAGGTCTTAGGTATGATATATACATTTGATTTAAAGTGGTTCTCTTTAATTTAAATTTAAGCATTCGCATCGACCCTAAGATACTTGAAGATTTTTTAATGATATTAGATACGTGTTCGTGCCAAGTTCCATCGTCGCTTAGAGTAATTCCAAGATGCTTATGATGTTTTACAAAGTTTAATTGAGAGTTATCAAAGTATAGTAGGGGCAAGGGAACATTTGATCTAGAGAGAAATAAGACTTCCGTTTTAACAGGATTGAACTGCACTAACCATTGTTTAGACCAAAATAAAATTTTGTTAAGGTCTTCATTTAAAGTATTTTCTATGAAATTGATGTCGTTAGAAGATACTGCTAGAGAACTGTCGTAAGCAAATAATCTAGTGATACTCAAAAGCGACTCGGAAATGTCATTGACGTATATAAGGAATAGTAAGGGCCCAAGCACGGACCCTTGAGGGACACCAGCGCTTATTTGTTTAGAATTTGAAAACGTTGATCCAACAAAAACTCTTTGACAACGATTTTCTAGATAGCTTGATAACCAGATAAGTAAATCCCCAGAAATTCCTATTTGCTTAAGTTTAAATATTAACCCTTTATGCCAGACTCTGTCGAAAGCTTTGGATATATCGCAGAAAATTATACATATAGACTTTTCTCATCAAATGCCTTGCATATATGATGATAAATATCTATAAGTTGATAAACCGTTGAATGCTGGGGTAGAAAACCCGACTGATTTTTGTAAATGAGGCAGTTTGCAATTAAGTAATTATATAAATGTTTGAATACAGCGCGTTCCATAACTTTTCCTAGGTAGCTTATTAATGATATTGGTCTATAGTTAGACGGTTTGTCTCTATCACCTTTTTTAAACAGAGGCATTAAGTTAGCTTGTTTCCAGATGGTTGGATAACATTTTTCTCTTAAAGATCTATTAAATAGGATACTAAGCGGACGGCATAAAGTTTTACAGACTCTTTTTTGGACATTATGACGTCACGTCCGGATAAACAAGTTTAAAAATTCTTAACGTCAAAATAAAAAATGCGTTTTAGTTAATTAAAAAATAATATTAACAACATTTATCAGAAAAAAATGCATCAATTTAAAGAGCTTTAGAAAACCAACAAAATGATGTAAAAATTGTTACCGTTTGACAGAAAATGACTGATGAAATAAGAAATAAGGTTAACAACGTTAACGTTAACATTGAAGAAACGTGTAATAATGCCGATAATAAAGGAGAACAAGAATGTAGAGATTATCATTTAAATGAAAACAAATCACTGAAAAAGATTCTACAAGCTACGGAACGCGATGAAATTGAAATTTTACACACAGGAGGTGGAATCAAGCTTACAGTTAACTCCGGAACCTATCAACTTTTGTAAAGTGTTGTTCGTGATTACTTCGGGAAGGAAAGTGATTCATTGAGTTGTACACGAATTCCGGTAACTGACAAAAAAGGAAATCTGGTAGAAACGAAATACAAGATAGCAAGTGGTAAGTCACACTTGTATACTCTTAATATGTACCACACAACTTGCTCTTGTCTTGTTAATGGCAGAAAAGCCGAAGAATTTGTTGAGACTGACTTGCCTGCAATATTAGACATGGTAGAATCAGCGGTCATCAAAAACAACACAACATTAGCTCAATTTAATTATGACATCAAGGAAACGTTAATGCATCATTTTGATGACACATCTGACAGATCAATGAGTACCTCTACAAAAACAAACAGTGTTGATATTATGACAACCACAGAAACGGCCAGTTATGTACATTCTGTAAATGATCAAATTCTAAACATTTCCACTTCTGACCCCGAGAATCCACGTGACTGTGAGATAGAGAATGATATAAAAGAATGTGAGCAAGCCTCCAATAGTATTCTCTCAAACATCGAAGAAAGTATTGCCGGACTTTATAGTATGTTGAAGCAGCACATCGATGACACTGTATTGCGATTTG
The DNA here is from genome assembly GCA_038501625.1 of Corbicula japonica. Taxonomy (NCBI): domain Eukaryota; kingdom Metazoa; phylum Mollusca; class Bivalvia; order Venerida; family Cyrenidae; genus Corbicula; species Corbicula japonica. Next base: position 102,721 of record JAZAYU010000693.1, on the reverse strand, counting down.
CGCAAATTCAAGATCAAATTCAAAGTATTAAAAATCAAGCAATTACCAACGTCAACTCAGTTAGCCATCAAATTGAATGTGTTGCTGATTCAACTCAGAATATCAAAATCAGAACTAACTGTAGCAACAACAACTATTCAACGCAGACTTCAGTCAATTTCTGATCATCTGAAATCTCAGAAAGTTACAGAAAATCACATTATCCCTACTGAAAATATTTCTCGGCATGACAGAAAGTCACTTAGTCCAAAATCGTTGCCTTCAAACAACACAGAAGTAAAGAAAGTTGAGGAAATTGATACACATGTTAATAATCAATTTGACTGTAACAAAAAGAATAACTCAACCACGCTGATTATTGGCGATTCCATCCTTAAGGGAATTAAAATCCGCGGTCTTCAGGAACAAACTGATGTAAGAACAATACGAGGTGCAGATACGGCAGAAATATCTACTTATATCAAAACGGTGCTAAGTCAGTGTAATTATAAAAATGTAATCGTTCATGTTGGTGGAAATGACATTTCAAACGGCAAATCTATCCAGACGATACAACACGAATTTCAAAAGATGATGGACTTTCTTGAGGAAAATGATTGTAAAATATTTATATGCACAGTTTGTCCACCCAAAGATGTAGATGTTTCGCATCTAAACAAAATGATAAAAGAAATCTGCCAAATACGCAAAATCACCTGTATTGAAAACTATTCCGCTTTCATTTACGGCAATGGGAATACTGCACGTCAGATGTTTCAACGTGACGGCATCCATCTATCTCCTCGTGGAACCAGCACGTTATTACATAACATACACATGTCAACAGTAGTTATAAAGGAGCGATCCACAGAAAGTTTCTACCGTTCGAGGCAAACTGACAATCACGGAAACTACCGAAGATTTCCGCCCAGGGGGAATCCCACCGAAGTTCGAGGACATCATTATCGGAGCCATGGTCAACAATGTTCTACTTGGTCGCCGGCATCAGGTTATCGAAATGGAGGTAACTCCAGGTCAAATCAAAATAAACACGATGGACAGTACTAGGACACTCTGAGCAGTATGAAAGAATCTAATAGTTATATTTCTAATCAAAATATGTTTAATGTTTTTAATGATTTATGTTCTGAATGTAATAATCTTTTTAATATATGTACATGTAACTTTTCTTTGGGTGAAAAAACACTAAATGCTAAATTACTAATGCAGACTAATTCAATGTTTAATAACAGTTCATGCAGCGATGAACGCAATGCATACTCTTCAAATTTTGTTAATGCCACTAAACAATACTCACCGTTTCAATTCGTAAGCAAAGGATTTCGAGTAGTTAATCTTAATATTCAACATATTTTACCGAAATTGGATGAAATCAAGATATTACTTTTAGAAGATCCCATTCATGTTTTAGGATTATGCGAAACTTTTTTGACTGAGAATACTGTAAATGATGAAATTCATATTCATGGTTATAATTTGGAAAGAAGAGACAGATTTTCAAAACAAGGTGGTGGAATAGTAGTTTATATAAAAGATAATGTTTCATATCGGCGAAGATTAGACCTCGAAAATGATATCTTAGAATCAATTTTTATTGAAATAATTATACCAAACGGAAAGCCTTTCATTTTAAACTTTGTGTATAGACCGCCTTCCGCATTACAAAGTTGGATAGATTCTTACGAACAACAAGTAACTAGAGCACAGGAATTGTTTGATGAAATATATTCTCTTGGGGATTATAATTTTGATTTCTCGCCAGAAAAAGGATTTAAAAATAACAAATGGAATGCAACAATTATGTGTTTAGGCATGACGCAAATGGTAAAATCCCAAACCAGGGTAACTGAAGCCAACAGCTCGATTATTGACCACATATACTCAACCTTTCCTGAAAATATTATTGAGGTAACTGTTCCCAAAATCAGTTTGAGCGATCATTATCCTATATGTTTTACCAGAAAAATCAAGCAAATGCGTTGTAACTCACCAAGTAGACATACCACGATAAAATACAGATCATTTAGCAAATTTAATGAAAACGAATTTAATGCGGATCTTTTAAACTTTGGCATTGATTATGTTGAATCAATACCGTACCCTTCTGATGCGCTTGATATTTTTTACAACATATTCTATGATGTGTTAAATAAACACGCACCGATAAAAGTTAAACGCATAAAAAGACAACATCAACCTGATTGGTACTGGAAGAAATTAAACATGCTCGGAAAACAAGGGATATATTTCATGCCAAAAAGGATTGGAATAACTACAAAGTTTGGCGTAATAATACTATAAAACTTATTGAACAAGCTAAAACAAATTTTTACAATAATGCTTTTAAAGACAAATCTGATTCAAAATTACTGTGGAAACATATTAAAACTGTGTCCTCGGATGATATTCACAAACCATGTTCATTGCCATCTACACTAATATTTCACGGTAGCACTTTAACTAAGGAACACGACATAATAAATGCCCTGAAGGCTACTGGGCCTGATGGAATTGGACCACGTATTTTAAAAATAAGTTGTGATTATGTCTCGTCTGCTATTGCGAAAATTATTAATGATTGCATAGTGTTAGGCGATTTTCCCAACAAGCTTAAAGAGGCAGCAGTTCTTCCTCTTCATAAAAAAGGGCAAAGAGAAGACCCTAATAATTACCGACCGATATCAATTTTAAACACTATTTCAAAAGTTATTGAACGCCACGTGGCAAATCAATTGCACGAGTTTTTGCAATCTACAAACATTTTACACAAGACTCAGTCTGGGTTTAGGAAAACCCATTCATGCCAAACAGCCCTTGCATACCTAATTGATAACTGGATGACAGATATTGATAGTGGTAAACTAGTTGGGAGTGTATTCTTAGATCTTAGCAAAGCATTCGACATGGTTAATCATGAAATTCTTCTGCATAAACTAAAACTTTATCACTTCGATAACCAGGCGTTAAAATGGTTTAAATCTTATTTAACAGATAGACACCAATTTGTCAAGGTTAATAATTTCGAGTCACAAAAACTCCGTATCAAGTCCGGGGTACCCCAGGGTTCTATTCTAGGTCCTCTGTTATTTTTGCTTTATGTCAATGACCTACCTTTATCGGTACCAGAATCTAATCTAGACATGTATGCCGATGATTCAACCTTACATTGTTCTGCAAAGAATGTTTCTGATATTCAAGAAAAACTTCAAAAAGATCTTATTAATATAAACAACTGGTGTTCTGTAAACAGCATGGCATTAAATCCTGCAAAAACAACTTGCATGCTCATTGGTCAAAATCTAAGATTAAAACGTTCTGCTCCTCTAAATGTTTCAATAAATCAATTGCAAATTCATAATATTGAAACTCAGATTATTTTAGGTGTTACCGTAGACCAAACCATGAAATGGTCACCACAAATAGACAATGTTTGCAAAAAACTCAAGTCAAAATTATATCTGTTTCATCGCATATCAAAATATCTCACTCATGAAATGAAAGAAATGTTTTATAATGCTTATATTACTCCAATTATAGATTATGGGTTAGTTACATGGGGAGGATGCTCAAAAAGACTGTTAGATAAGGTCTTCAAATTTCAACATAAATTTGCAAAACTGATATTTCCTAAACAAGCTAATGTGCAACGGTTAATTCTTTTCAAGAACTTAAACTGGTTACCAATAACAGACCGTTATAAATACTATATTGCTATTCTTGTTTATAAAACTATTAACAATTTATCTCCTTCATACATGAGAGAATTAATTCATACATGTAACAATGAAAACTACAATTTGCGATCCCAAAGTAATTTGAATCTAGTTGTCCTAAAACCAAACACAAAAGACATTCAGTTACTCTGGAATGGTGATCTGGAATACAATACCAGCTTCAATAAAATTTATATCGAAACTTGAAATTTTTAAAAAGACGTATAAAACATATTTGTTAAAAAACAATTCGACTTCTTAGACCACTGCTCTGTAAACATGTGTGATTTTGTGTTGTTATTTTGTTGTTGTTTTTTATTTAATTATTATTAATTATTATTGATATTATTGTATTATTGTTGTGTGTGCGTGTGTTTAGTTAGATGGCCTCTTGAAAATAAGTTTTGTATAATTGTTATTTGACTATGTATGAAACTTAAGAGTTTACCATCTTAAAATAAAGAATTTATTATTATTATTATTATTATTATTATTATTAAACATCCGATGGCTTATGCCGTCTGGACCGCTTGCTTTGTTAATAACAAGATTACTTAAAACATCGGTTATATCTTGTTCCGTAATAAAGATAGTATCGATTGAGGAATTTGTTTTTTTAGAAAATGTTGGTAAATTGATATTAGTATCGTTGAGCGACGATATAGAAACAAAATAATCATTTAACGTATTTTTGCTTTGTCAAAGTCAGAAACAGAATAGCTGTTGTCAGGGTTCAAAAGTGGCGGTATTGTTTCGTAATTACAATTTTCTTTCATAAGCATTCTCACCAGTTTCCAATACTGCTTAGGATTCGTTTTATTAGTTTCACTAAGTGTAAATTCTATATTGGTGTTAAACGCCTCTCTCGCGAATTTTTTCATATTATTAACTCTATTTCGGATTTGTTTATACGTGCACCAGTCCGACGATTTTCCAGTTTGAATAGCAATTTGTTTTTGTCGGTCGCGTTTACGAGACATGTTTCTAATTGTAGAATTATACCAAGGTTTATCGTTTGGACGAATAGTTACCATCTTTGACGGAATACATTTATGAATCAATTCTAAGAATTTTGATTGGAACCTATCACAGGCTGTATCAATGCTGTTTTCAGAAAGAAATGACCAATCAGTAGAATGAATTAAATTATTCAGAGATTTATAATCTGCATGTTTGTAATACCAGACCCGTCTTTTATAAGAAGAGATAGGTCTTACCTCGGCCTGTATATGAACGAAAGTACCATAGTGATCACTAATATCGCTGGACGTATTTATCACACCTGAGTCTAGCGGAGTAATACAGTTTGAAATAATAATCGGATCTAGGAGGGTTCTTGAAGTATTCGTTACCCTGGTAGGTTCATTTATAACATTAATTAGATTAGTTAGGTGTAATATGTCCTTCAATTTGTGATTGTTTGGGTTTAATTGATCCTCATTTATATCACCTAGGCAGATAACATTATTACATAAATCAACAGCTTTCTCTAAGCAAATATTAGTTCTTTCCCAAAAATCTGTAGTAGAATTAGGTGGACGGTAAATAGTGCAGACAAGGTAAGTTTTATTAAGATCTTTTATTTCTATCCATAAGGATTCTGGTAAGTAGTTTTCCAGTTCAATAATTCGTTTTGGTCTCAGCTGCGAAGAGACAAAGACCAAAAACCCACCCGAATGAGCAGTATTGTCTTTACGAAACATTGTATCGAAACTATCTAATTGTAGATATTCGTCACTTATATTATGCGATAAGTGCGTTTCTGTGAAGCATAATACGTCAAAGTCAAGAAAGTTATCTTTTATGTAATCGAGTTTGTTTCTGATGCTTCTAATATTTTGGTGTAGTTTAGATAAACATTTAGTGTCAGCATTTGTTGGACCCGGATTCTGCTCTATATCACCACACAAAATAAGAAGGCTAGGGACTAACAATATATAATATATATTTTGTGTGTGTTTAGAGCAGATACCAGAGAAACAACAGAAAACGCGCGCAATATCGTCGGATTTTGCAGTAAACTTTAGATTGTACTTGACATATAACATCGTGATCATAATGTTAATTATAGTTGAGTAAATATTTATAAATGTAACCGTTCGCTTCCATACACTGTGTAAAAAATACAGGAAGTTAAGTAACTTTTCTACAGTAAAGAAACGATACGTTATGCGCTCTAATATACCAATACACTGTCCATTGTTGAATAACCCAATGCTCGCTCTCCATAAAGAAAAGTCATTACCCATTAGGTAAGAGAAATATTAATATTCTCGTAAAGAGCGACCAGAGGGCCAACATAGAAAGAACAAAAGCAGGGATCCGGACAAGAGGATGCCAGCGGCGACGGCAAGGCGCAGATAAAGACCCATCAAAGGATATTCAAACAAATCATGGTTTTCCAAAGATTTTTCCTAATTATCCCTGCAAAATGGTAATTAATAATTAAAAAGTTCCATTATGATTGCTAAGTTATGTTCGGTATCGACCAGTGAAGTAAATGTCCATGGTCAATCAATTAATAAACTATTAAACTTATGAAAACTGTTTTGTTGCGTCACACACATATTTTTGTCTTATTAAATCGTAATATTTTGATACCTATACGTTATTTGTTTAACCTTTTGGTGTAAATGAAAGTTAAATAAATCTAAACGATGTAATTTACAGTTATTATACCTGATGGAATTGACGCCATTACGGAAAAAAATGTGTGAAATTTTAAAGCTTTAAACAAATGTTTAAAAGGCACGAATTTGCATCAGCACTGCATAACTATAAAGAATGAAGTGTTTTTATAGTTTTCCGCATTTTGTTTTACGATTTTATTTCTCAAACAATTCGTGGTAGGTTTTTCTACGAAGCCCATTTTTGAACGCAAAATCGCGGATATTCACGAACTTCACACCCATATATTTCACTGGAACAAATATTTCGAATGCAACAGATTTTTGGAAACTTTAAAACAAAAACATTTAATGATGTCATGGACGAAATTGTGCAGATTTACTTTCCCGTAATAACACAATTCAGTTTTAAACGAGACCATCAAAAAACTTAAAAAAACGTGTTATTATTACGCCCGTGATTGGAATATCATGATCGGAGATCTTAGTCTATAAATCAATACATATATAATTCCAATACATCACGTTAAATATCAAATAAGCCTATGTTTAACTTCTAATCTTGTTCAAGAACTGACATTGAAAAGATTAAAGGTAGAAAACAAATTATCACTGTGATTTACAAATTACATGTTCAATGTAGGCCTAAATACAAAGTGTACAGGTTTAAGAGCATAGGAGTGATATCTTTTTTTGACGTTAGATCTGTCTTTTCCCTAAATTTATTTTAAAAACATTCGAAAACATACTTGTTTAAAAAACCGAATGAGTATTATTTAATTTTGCTAAATCTCTCTGTATATAGGATATGAAGCACCACAAGTGACCTGTCAAAGTTCCTTTTGGGACAACTGTCTGGACATTCCATGTCAAAGTGACAGTTATAAAGAAAAATCTCACTGTCATCAGAAATCAGACACACAACAGAAGGCCATGAAATCCTAGTTAGTTCCCCAAGCAGAAAGTTCAAAAAGAGTTTTAGGAATCGGGACAGCTGGAATATCAAGTACGCTCGGATAGATGCCTTTCGTTTCTTGTACTGGCTGGCAAACATGGATATTTCACATACAACCAAATCAAAACCTAAAATGGATTTCTGTAAGTACTAAAGAGAATGTTTATAACTGTTGCGTCTTAAAACTTCAATCAACGTCAAATGGTAGCCTGCATATCAAAATATTTCGCACTTATCCAATGATTGTTCATCTAAACTCACAGCAGGTGATCCACAATGGGTAACCACAATTTCTGACCTGGACAAGGGAAACAATGACAAACCAATAACACAACGCTTCTTGCAAGAGGGGAAGAGGATATGCTAGCGATCGGACAGCAGTTCTAGAGCCAATCAAAGCATAAGAAACTATTCCTGCTATGAAGTGATGATAGATAAAACCACTGACATTCAATTGTTGTATGAAATGATAATATACCTTAGTTTAGTTGGAATCTGAATTGAATTTGTGTGGCTGTATTTTCTGCATCTGGCTATTCCTAATGTGCATGTTTATATTTTATCAAAAAGTTTTTTTTTGTATCGAACAATTAATAAACCACCCGTGTGGAATACAATGATAATAATGTAATATTTCAGGTACATCAAGGTTAACAGCTGCACGACAAACTGTGTGAAGATTATACCCCTTTATGTCAAAACCATGCAGTAGATTTCTTTGCTGAACACAAATTCCTCTTGCAGATGATGCGTGCTTTTTTGGGTCAGACGGTGCCTCAGTCATTGTCGGGAAAAGAAAAGGTGTAGCTGCAAGACGTAAGGAGTTTGTACCAAACATTTCTGTCAAACCTCTGAGCTGCTCGTCGACTAGTCCTAGCTGAAAGCCAGTCAATAAAGAATCTGCCATACTTCAAAACGTTCAAAGACGCCCAAGATCAGCACTTTCAATTTCAAGAGCGCGGCGATGATCAGGCTATTACACTGTTTGTTTTCATGCAGAAAAACAAGTTCATTGCTACCCTGCTGATGATGCGAGACATTTTGCCGCACTTGTCATCTTTGTCAAACACAATGCAAGTAGTGCAGAACTTTTACCTATATTTTTCTTTGCATTAACATATTTTAAATTACTGCTTACACATTAGCTTTTGTCTGATTTCTGTTTTCCAGGCCTGGCATGCAGTTTTATACTACTGTTACTATCTCATTTATGGGGTCAAGTTAGCACTCCACTACTTTTGGCTCTATGAACTTTATTTTATGATTTTTTAGGCAAAAGTATGGGTTTAATTGATTCAGATTTATGAGACATTCCTGCAGAATTTGATTGACAGCACTGGAGAAAAATTTTCAGACTTGCCAGTGATTCAGAACTTCTCAGCCTTGAATTCCTGCTTCAATGTTTCTGATAATGGAAATACGAAAATTCTGGTAAAAAATGTTAAAATAACAACGTATTTTAACCCAAGGTTATGAAAAGCTAAACCTCTTGTAAAAGACTTTACAATTGAATGAGGAAGTAACGTTATGCAACATTGTTTTATTTTTTGCAGGATCTTGAACATCACAACGGCCTGAATTGGCAGTGGAAGAGCGGATACAGGTGTCAATGCGAGTAAGAACCTACAGAAGGACAAAGCTTAACCAAATAATGGAGTACATTGCTGGCCTTCAAGACTCCCAACCCAACCTCTACATAAGCTCTTGTGTTGGGCTGCTACTACGGGTACTCCCCACATAAACTGCTGGTAAGTTCAAAATATTAAATTTATTATATTGAATTATATTTTTAAATTAAATAAGTCTTTCATTTCAATAATTTATTGTTTGAAAACTATTCTGCGCAAACTGTAATACGTGTATTTCTATAAAACTTTAGTCAGTAATTTATCAGAAATAAAACTTGTATTTTAGACTGTAAGAGGTTTCTCCACACCTAGGATGATAAATACAGAACATAGTAGCTACACAGAAACAACCCGAGCAACAAAGTGCTGAACAGTCTGCAGCTATTCTTATAATTGGGGCGCGTCACGGGAAAAGGTACCTTCGGACAGTTGATGCCAATCCTTGAGAGATGCCAATACCACTGATGCCAATACCACTGACCGTTCCAAGGCGGTAACCCCTCGGGTTCTCATTTTTGTTAATTGTTAGTGGTGTCTCTTTTGAAACTGATCATTTTATTAACCATGCTCTCTCCCTCTCTTCTTCTTGACTGTGTGGGGAGGCTGTTTTTTCTGAATGTGGCGATTCCTGATATGCATATTTCACCTTTTTTTGAAATGACGTCATTAAGTTGAGCAGACGACATTAATTATTATATGCACTACACTACAGTTATGAGAAATGTAAAAATAGTTGTAAGTTTTTTCTAAATATAGTAACAACTAAAATGTCACAAAATATAACCGAAGGTACCTTTTCCCGCAGCGCCCCTATTGATAAATGACCCTTCTACAGAAGACTTTAACATTTCAACTCATGTTGAATTATGGCATAATGAGAGAATAGAAGGACTGTGAAACTGATGTGAGCGCACTGTTGAAACAAGAGACATGTGTTTCATGTTTCTTATACTGATGTTTTGTATTAAGTACACTACAGTTACTACGTACTGTGCTGTAGTTCTGTGAAAACAAAATCTAGGAAAATGTGCTGCACTGTCATATTTAAATAAAAAGTCTGTGCTCAATGTAATTCACACATTTGTAAGATCTACCACCACATACATATGAAAATTGTTGAACTTGCACGTCACGCACTTGTAAGGATGGCTTTAATTTTTTTTGTAAGGGGCCGGTTAGTGATAAAATATAATAATTTGTAATATAGGTTAGATTTCAGTTTGAAAAGAAATATTACAAATAAGAGCAATTACTTGATTTTTATTTACTTGTTTTTGCATATATTGTATTTGTTTTTGTGTTTGATGTCAATTTTTTTATTGGTTTTGTCGTAATGAGTTACTGTCATAAAAAAGAGATCTATGGTGACGTATAGCTGACATAGCTGAGGAAGGTGATGATATTTATCAGTATTATTAATTGTAATACAGGTTGGTAGATGGTTACGATACATTTTACCCGATAGATTAATATATTATAATGTCGTAAAATACTTGTAGTGGTGTTAACCTCACTTCGAGATGTTTGTCAATCCAAACAAAATCCTTTTTTTGGATTGGTTAAAGTTTTAGTTTATTATGTCAATAACTCGAAATACAACGTTCTAATGGTAAGCGGGGATTTAAACGTTATATCAGAAGGAAGTTCTGCTTTACATACACTCAACCAAAGTTCTAATTGGTCATTAATTGTATATGTTTACATTGTATGCTAGTTTCGTTTCTTCCCTACGTCAAGAGAGGTTGATGAAAGAACTGTTTTGTCTTGGAATCAATTATCTAATGTCTTTTGAATCTTTATTGATTGTTTTCTTAAATGAATCCAATTACTTACACCGCAGGGTCAAAATTAGAACAGTCTTTAATTGAAAGGAAGGTAATTTTAAAATTGGATACTTTGAAAAGGATTTATTTAAACAAATGTGCTATTAATTACTCATGTTTTCTGTTTTTCCTACTAATGAGGGGTCCTAATAAAATAAAACAAGGAATTAGGAGCAAATTTCTGTTTGCTTGACATTTTCATGCAAGAAATGCATTTTTAGCAAAATTAAGGATAACTCTTGCCAAACTGTTCCAAAGTCAATTATTACAAGATTAAAGCTTAAATTGAAGATTGTTGTTGGCATATGATCATAAATAAAGAGTGAATTCAATTTCTTTCTTATAAAAAATTGCGGACAAAAAGTGACCAATTAGAACTTTTGTTGAGTGTACACTATCGTGATTTGATAAGCGTATTAAGGAAGCACAGACAAATGATACACTGTACTTTTTGTTTTCCGTTGGTCTCTTGTACATAAGTTATATATATTTATTGAGTCTTGTGCTCAGTTCAGCTCTCTCTAAAATGATACGCGAAAATTATTATCACGTCATTTCAGTAATTTGATTATTGTACTAGTTAGTGGACACAGACTGAAGAAGTGGTACTAAACAGGACAAGAAAAAAACAAAAACAAAACACACAAAACAAACACAAAAACAAAACAACAAACTAACAAAGGCGTGCTTGTCATAAATATTTTAATAATATTTGAAATAGTTTAGTGACGAATATCGAAGGAATGGATATGGGACGCATGATGTTATATTCATACCAATCGGTATTCAGTTAAACTTTGTGCCACCTACAGTCAGAACAACACAATCCCAAGTTCAAAGTTGGTCAAATATCTAATAAATGTGAGGAAATTACAAATCGTTCAGCACAATGCGAACTTAAGTTCAATGTCCGCCATATGACTGTCAACTTCTGAAAGGATGAAACAAAAAATAAACATTTAGCATCATATACTCTATTCAAAAAGAAAGTGGGCACTTTGTTTTCGGTGATTTTTCATTAACTGCTTTCCTTAATGCCTAAATATTTGGTAACAAAATTGAGTTTAGATCCTAGATAGTTCAGATGAATTTAAATGATATAATCCCAATATTGAAACCAAATATTTAGGCATTAAGAAAAGCAATTATTGAAAATTTACCGAAAATTGAATAAAGTATATTATGTTTTCTCACATAAACCATTTTGTGTTGTTTAGCCTCGGAAATAATGTGTCTTATTTATAACCAGAAAATAACATGTTGGCAAAGTCTTGATAAGGTACAGGTATTAAGTCAATCAAATATTTACATGGAACCATAGCAAATACAGCAGTTACAATGAGTTAAAACAATCCTGTTTAAAATTATTAGTCATTATAGTTAAACATGAGACTTGTTTATTTATACTTCTATAAGTATATACAATTCCGAAATAAAAGTCGCCCCATAGTTACTGTTGTCATGAGGTAAAATGTTGTAATAAAGCCACTCCGGAGGGGGCACCATGGGTCTTCCTTCTCTCGAAACAAACTGAAGGTCAGCAGCCAAATAAGCATCCGTTGAAGGCGGACAGTCAGAAATCAATTCACCACCTATCAACATGACGGGAACAGTGATACATCTTTCTTGTGTTTGAATAAGAGGTGGCGGCGTTAGTTTGACCCATTAATAAATATTTGTCTAATGATTTTTTGTATTATACCACAACGAAGATAACAAACAAATTATAGGGAATAAAATGTGATTTATCACGTGTTTGATACAAAGGCGGAGGCGTAACTTTGACCCAATAATAAATACATGTGTAATGTTTGCTCGTTCTATAGCATTTGATGTCGATCCTAAGTTACCACAAAATATTTACTCATCCAAGGTTATAGAACAAGTAAAAGTATTCTGTCGAGATATCTGTTCTGGAATTCTAAGATTCTAGCTTTCAATATAACGCTTTTTGCTATGTGGCTTTGTGACACTAGGATCGGCACAATCGCCAGCAAAATCAAAAGCAAAATGATAGACATTTATTCTAGATGAATCCATAATACATGTATAATAAAATCGACGAGTCGTAGCACTCAATGACATATTATTATAATTATTTTACACCTACGATGTACTTTGATTACTCTACAGGTGTGATGACGACCTCAACTTACCCACACAAACAGGCGAGGTTTAAGTCAAAGGTCGACCAATCCGCATATTTTCAGAACAAATAAGATTTAATTTCTGTTTTACGAGATGTGATTCTTTAGCGACAGGCAAATAATAACAAAAAGTCGTTCAAATATCTAGATTATCTAAGTGGTTAACTTGAATCAAGTTGTTGAAAAAAACATCAGTTTGCAGTATAAACGAACGTGCACGGGTACAATCATTGGTCTTCCTTACATTGGCGCATGGATCGGATTGGGTCCTCAAAGCGTGTGCAATAGAATTGGTGCAATAGATCCGCGTTAAAGAAAAATATGACTTTACGCACGAAATTACATCATAAGCCCTCTTGATAATAAGGAAATGAACACTCATGTACAATCGTCATATTAAATGCGTCAGTATTTAAGTAACAGTCTTTTGTAGTAATTTTCAAGAAAGAAGTATCACCTTAGTGCAAAAATGTTGTAAATACCATTAAGATATGAAGAAGATAATTATATCGTTATTATACTAAGGCGACGAAATGTAATATAACACTGAATAGACGTAAACGTAATTCAAATATGTAATGAATTTCATTCATATATTTCATTCATATATTTTACCAATAAAAATATACTTCCTTGTTTTCAACCCAGTTTCAAGTCAATGTCAAATATTAACTTCAATCGTACTAAACGATGTATATTATTCAGCTTGGGTCCAGTGTAAGAGAATTAGCTTGTATCGCAATCGTTTAAAATGTTTAATCATAGCTATTTTATGTATGGAAATGTCCATCAAAAGCTGTGCCTTGTATTTGAATCTTAGATGGTATCAATGAACTTTATACGAATGCATGACCTCATAAATAGAACCTTATGGACCGTCTCGGTCTGTTTTTTTATGTCTGCCCGTCTGTCCGTAGACAACACAGTGACTGTCTTCATGAAATGAAATTAATACAGGGCAGTCAAAACTCACTACAGTGCATCACTTACATGTACTGTCTCGTGACGTATGATTAAGTTTAAGGTTGTAAACATCGTACATGGTTCATGGTATGATAGCTTAAGATTACTGAAACGTGATGTTTGATATAATCCATGACTGCACCGCGTGTAAGTTATCATTTTTATAAGTTATTCATTCAATATAACACGTATACAAAATGAGCTGATGACGATGCATCATATAAATTTAGTTATTTTAATAATAGAAACCCAGGTACATATTTTTGAATGACGTAGACAATATTAATTGTTAGTGCAAAGTTGTAGTTAAGTAGTTTAATACTTAACTGACTGAAAGTCAAAGCATGTTCCAAATCTGCTCAAGTTTGCACGTATTCTGTACAATATAATCAGCATTATCATGATCAGCATCAATGAACAAATATGACAACACCCGTTTGACTAAATCGCGAGTCATTCCCCCTTTTGAATATTCACGGCTGTAAAATGTTTCCCGTATTTTCAATTGTTCCAGTTTTTTGTTTTCCAATTCAGCTCTTAGCGGTCGTTTAAAATGATGATTATGTTCTGCTTTTTATGCCGCCCTTTCGAAGAAAAGGCGATACATAGGGTTCGCTTTGTCCGTCTGTCGGTCCGTCAGGAAAACTTAACCTTGGTTATAACATTCCCACTTCTTAACATTTCTTCATGAAACTTTCAAATTATATTGCTTATGTCAACAAATTCGTGATGATACCAACTTCTTTAGGTGAAAGACACATTTGATGGAGTTATGCTCCTTTTTGTTATTGGATTTTTACACAAAAACTTAACCTTGGCTATAACTTTGCTTTTTCTTAATATTTCTTCATCAAACTTTCAAATTCTGTTGCTTATGACAACACGCTCGTGATGATGCTAAATGTTTTAGGTCAGGGTCACATTTGATGAAGTTATGCCCCTTTTTGTAAATGGATTTTGACTAGAAAATCTTAATGTTTAGTATAACTTTGATATTTCTTATTATTTCTTCATCAAACTTTCAAATCATATTGCTCATGACAACACGCTCGTGATGATGCCAGGTTCTTTAGGTCGATGGAGTTATGCCCCATTTTGTACATGCTCTAGTTAGTATTTTCGTTTGATGTTCCATGTTTATCTATGTATTGAGACAGACCTAAACTTGAGTTGCTAGTGAAGATATTGCGATGTGACCAACCGAAGTAGTTTGAAGGTACCTTCGTTTGTGATACTAAATGTTTACTCATGTAAATATTGAGTGCCACTAAACTTGTAGCTTAGATAACTGTCATCGTATAAAGTGAAATATGCAAATCAGAGAAAGCCATATACAGAAAAAACAGCCTCATAGACCTATTCAAACCTGTCGCGGTCAGCTTATTTCTTTATAATACATTAACAAAATACTGTTCTAAATTTGCTAAATTGTGTAATAACTGTAAATGTTTTAATGGAATCGAACCATGTTTCTTTCAGGGATATATTGTAATAAATAAACAATGTTCCGGGTGAAAATCGAAATAGAGTTTGAGTCCTGACAATGAACAATTCACTCAAGAAAGCGCTTTAGGCAGCATAGGCGTCAAGTTACACTGTAAAAAAACCTTTAAAATTTTACGGTAAAAGTCATTGCAGCTTGTTTCCAGGCCCAGCCCCGTAATAATACGGGCACTGACCGTAATTTTTTATACGGTTCGCACCGAAATGCAACGCTGTATTACGGCGTAAAACTCGTACGCCATTAACGGTCTCGGTACCGTTAGGAAACCGAAGGTTTTGTCCGTAAAAAATACGGGGACTTTTTACAGTGTAGCACAAAAATCGGCATGGACATGGATTTGCAGTCAATTTACTGTTCCGAAAACCACAACCAGGGACGGAATTTTGCCCTCAAATCAACTATAGCCAATTAACTTCTGGAGTTTGATATTGCAAATTTTGAAACACTCGGTGCTTTCTTTGTATAAATTAAAACTCTCAGTATCGTAGAATATAGGACACCCAATTGTATTGCGTGCACTTGTTCTTATCGTTGTGTACTATTTTAAATTCTGAAAAAAGTGAACTCATCGTCAAAACGTGATCATTGTGTTGCAAAATGAGGACAAACTCTTTGCCGTTTACTACAAATTTCGATTTCAGTTAGACGTCGACTCAGCGAGCAACCTTCGTAAACACCTGTTGCACTGCAGCACTTCACAAGACGCCGACCACGTCTATGTCATGCGACGACTGTTAGAACTACCGCCCCAATCAAAAGACGGTGTATTTTATTTCCAAATTGATTTTGCAGTCAATCAAACTTTTGTCGCTCTTGGTTCATTCACCTTGCGGATGCTGAAACAATAACAAAAGGTGTGGCTTAAATAAAGCAACCAGAAGGCGTGATTAACTATGAACAACGTTATTTCAATATATTGCTACTTTTCAACGAAAATATCAGTCGCCGCGTATCGTGTTTGATGTTTTGGTTGCAAGTCAAAATCTAACTAAAATCAAAATTTGTAGTAAATATTTTCAATAAAAACTAAACAAGATTTTCTAAGTTCATTTTGTTATGTTAAAGTCAGACATACATTTTCCTCGGTAACGAACATAAACTATCATAATGAAAGTGTCAGTTTTTATGACCCACGAAAAAGGAGGCATATATAGTTGCTCTCGTCCGTCCGTCCCCCAAATCGTATGGCATCAACTCCTCATTAACTATCGGGCAGATTTCTTTTAAACTTGCACAGATGATCAAGCAGGATCTGTAGATGATCACAAAGAAAAGATTTTTCCTGCGACCATTTTAACCAGAGTTAATGTCCCGAGCGGTTACATAAGCACTCGAGATAAATATTAATAAACCCTCTATAAAATTCCAGCAACGCATCTAGACAAGTGAACCCGTTTAATAATATATGGAAAAATATGACATTTCTAGCAAATGATTTCTTAAGGTACTAATGACAAAATTACAAAAATTCGCGATGAACAGGACAATATGGACAGTCAGATGTCAATAACTGCTACATTCACAAATGTAAGATCGTGTGACCATGTTTTTACAGAATTCCAGCCACTAAGTGAGAATGACATAACTAAAATTGTGAAAGATTCAAAGTCAACAACATGTGAACTGGAAATTTTGCCTACACCAAAGCTCAAAGATCACTTGTCAAAATTATCACCATTAATAACTAAAATTGTCAATCGGTCGTTATCATGGCGTGTTTCCGGAGGAATGGAAGAGTGCCGTTATCAAGCCTCTGTTGAAAAAGAAGGGCCTACCTCTTGAACTAAAGAACTACCGGCCGGTGTCCAATCTTACTTTTCTGTCAGATCCTTGAAAAAGCGGCAATGTAGCAGATTTCTTGTCATATTGAATCCAACAATTTACTACCATCTTACCAAAGTGCATATCGTAAATTTCACAGTGTTGAAACTGCTATGATGAAAATGTATAGTGACCTTTTAGACACAACTGATAAGCGCCGTGCATCCATTGTTGTTATGATTGACCTTAGTGCCGCATTTGATACCATTGATGTCCCAACACTGCTTAAAATTTTACATGATGACTTTCTAATGCAAGGCATTCCATTGAAATGGATTGAGTCGTATTTAAAAAACAGAACAGTGAAAGTTGTCATTGAGCGGTCAGCATCGGATACAGAACCATTGAGATTCGGTGTCCCTCAGGGCTCTTGTGCTGGCCTGGTACTGTTTACCCTATATATAGCTGCCCTTAATAAAGTAGTTCAGAAGTATCCAGCAGATCTATATGGATACGCGGACGACCATAAAGTTGCCTTTAAATTTAGAGCTGGTGAAACTGAAAGTGAAGCAGTCGTTCTGCAACAACTCAACGACTGCCTTAATGATATTGTTCTTTGGATAAATGGGTTCAAACTAAAAATGAATAACAGTAAAACAGAAATAATTGTTTATGGGACACGGCAACAACTGTCCAAGTTGAACATAACCAGTGTTAACGTTGCTGGGATCGAAGTCAATTGTGTTGATACTGTTCGAGATTTGGGAGTACAGATGACCAGTACTCTGAGTTTTGATAAGCATATTACCATAAAATAGCAAATAGCAAAAATACAACTAGGAAATCAAAAGACAATCAGAAAATATCTTACTCAGAAATCTGAAGAAATACTCGTTCATGGTCTGATACATTCGCATCTGGACTTTTGCAATGGATTATTCACTAATATTCCAAGCTACCAATTGGACAAATTACAATGGGTACAGAATCATGCTGCACGCATTGTTACTGGGGCCACCTATGAACAATCTAGTGTCGAAATTCTTTGATGTTTACACTGGCTTCCGATTCGTGCCATAATTAAGTTTAAAGTGATTGTGACTGTGTTTCGTGTCGTAAATGGCACAGCACCTTCATACCCCTGTGACATGTTCAATTCATCCAAAAATCAATACCAACAAAGATTAAGGTCATCATCAAGTCATCTTTTTGATGTTCCAACTACAAACACTAAACTTGCTGGTAGATCTCTAGCAGTTTTTGGCCCTCAGTGGTGGAACTTTTTACCAAACTTTTTGAAGGAAATTACTAATGAAGCAGTTTAAGTCAAAACTTAAGACATACTTATTTAAGCAGTTTAACACTTAGAATGCTGTGTCAATGACTGTATCTAAAATACTAAATTCCAGAGTGACTATAAAAAGTGCAATTAAAACCAGATTGTATATATCATTTCTTATATGTCAGTGCTAATTTTGTTGTGTATGTATGTGATGTTCTGTTCTGATATTGTAAAGCGCAACCGAATATTGTATACATTTTTGCGCTATATAAATGCTTTGTATTTGTATTTGTAAATTTGTACCAGGGACAGAGCAAATCTATATGCCCTCCCCCATGCACCCCTTCATAAAGTGTGGGAACATAAGTAAGGTATATAACAAAATACAAAAATGAAAGCACTTATGATGTGGCTATATTTAAGAGACAAGGACATTTTAAACACACTTTAAAGAGGACAAAAGCGACCAGTTATCGAATGTTAATAAACGAGATTCCCAGCTGAATCAGGCATGTCTTCGTGACTTTATTATGTGTTCAAAGGCAACAAGGCAGTCATTCATGTTATGTTCAATATGACACTGACTCACTGACGAGACAGTAAATTTAGTTCATGGTTTTCCTGGATTTCAAAATATCATTTGATTTTTTCTTAAATTGTAAACATATTTACTGTAATTTACGCACCGTCACTACTTTCATTGATGACTGATCCAGTTATGATAACATGTTAGGTATTAGGCACGGATCTGTGACACTGATAACGTAGATTAACGGTGTATCAACGTGTGCAAATTATTTGATACCATATAAATTTTACTTACACTGCCAATAATGCAATTTCTTGAAAGATAAAATCTGATCGTTCATAAAAGATTTATGCAGATGTTAACAGTAATTGCTCTGGCCATAATCATTAACCCAATTTCTCCTAAAAGGCCTGCCTGACGATTTTGTTTACGTAAAGTAACAACTTGAAACATGAAGAGTTCACATACCGAGGTGAACTTATGAAAACAACAGTAATATTGGTACATTTTCATCTCTGTGACTTCGGGAAGGGACCATTTATATATGCCCCTGCCTGTCTCGTTAATAGAATTCAAAAGTTCAAAACTAAGCAGCAAGAGTTGTTACCCATGCTCATTATCGTCATTCTACTGAAATTCATAAGTCAATTTGCTGTGGCTGCCAGTGAGGGGAAATTTCTGTTCAAAATTCTATTTTCCCTGTGTTTTCTAATTTTACAGGGAAGACCTTCATCTTTTTACGTTTTTTGTATTTACTGCTTCATAAAAACAAGAACTACAATTTCTGATACATATCTGTGGTTGGGCCGAAATGATAGCATACTCTTCCAAGACAAAAAACGTATGTGCGTGCGTGTGGGTGTGGTTGCGAGCAGTGAGATAAGTGTGTATCTACACCATGTCACGTGTCCATTACTCAAAATTATTATGCTTTGTATACTCTTATGCCTTATTGGTTAGAGTTAAATAAAGATATGTTCTGTTCTGTTCTGTTCTGACATGAAATTACATTCAGAAAGGAACTGATTACCTATCCGTTACTGATCATGAACAGGCCCAATCAAACCGAGTCTGAATTATATTTTGATATTGGTCGGTGGCTTTCAAAGTTCCCTTTTCATCTATTTAATTATTACAGAATGTTTTACAATTGAGGAGCTTGCCAATTGGTTTTCTACATAGGACTTTGTAATAAGCTCATAAACTGATAAACTGCGTAAAGCTCAAATACGTATTTGTATGTGTAGTCGTTATGTACAGAAGTGACCGTCATCTGTCAGACTTAGAACTTGGACAAATATGACACATTATCACGAAATATATTGAAATGAAAAACATCGGGTGAAAATGTGTCACGGTATAAATATAACCGTGTTTTGTTTTGTTCTTTGAGCGTATTCATTTAAAAACTTATTTAAAATGTATTATATTGACCTGGCACTCATGCATTTGACCCAGTAGTCGTTTTGTCTTGCATGATAAACACTCTTACAATATATGTTATTCTTACATGATAAACACTCTTACAATATATGTTATTCTTACATGATAAACACTCTTACAATATATATTAGTCTTGCATGATAAACACTCTTACAATATATATTAGTCTTGCATGATAAACACTCTTACAATATATATTAGTCTTGCATGATAAACACTCTTACAATATATATTAGTCTTGCATGATAAACACTCTTACAATATATATTAGTCTTGCATGATAAACACTCTTACAATATATATTAGTCTTGCATGATAAACACTCTTACAATATATGTTATTCTTACATGATAAACACTCTTACAATATATGTTATTCTTACATGATAAACACTCTTACAATATATATTATTCTTACACAATAAACACTCTTACAATATATATTAGTCTTACATGATAAACACTATTACATGATGAACACTTGCAATATATCACTCTTACATGTTTAACATTTTTACATGATCAACACTCTTGCATGATTAACACTCTATCCATATTCCAGTCTTACACGATAAACAATCTTAAATTATAAATGGCCTTGCATTATAAACATGTATCATTGCTTAAGCTTCAACTTATTCCTTTAAGTGCAGATATAGTTTGAAAAACATAAACCAACACTTTTCTTTGAAATTGTTTCTTTATTCACAAATATCTTTTTATAAATACATAAAACAAGTAATTTTAATTGAAAATCCTAAATACTACTTGGAACATAAAAAACCTTCCCCGAGGCATACATATTTCGGACGATAACTTCCCCTTAATACAGAGTAAGAGACGCAACAATATATATTCTAATTTTAAAAATGCTATTTTTTAAGTATATCATTTTGTATTGGTTTAATAGGTAAAAGTAAGCAGAAGGAAGAAGGCGGCATAACACAGTTCTTACCATCTGACAGTGACTAACCGGCACCTCCAAAGTGCTCAAAATGTTATTATACATTCAAAGGTCGCAGAGAAATACCTTAGTGTAATAGTTGGATCAATTAAACAGGCCTTTCCAACGCTCAAAATGTAATATACATTCCAAGGCCGCCAAGTACCACCTAGTGTAATAGTGGAATTATTTAAGTTTAAATTTGGGTCTACCCTACTTTGCTGTAAGCTGACATTGTTTGAAATACTACGTAATGCCTTTACTTAAATATAATAAGTCTAAAAGTCGGAATATGGGCGTTTCAAAAACCACAACCTTACACATGAACAACCGAAATGTCAACATAAATTTGCAGCTAACTTCGGATTGGCATCAGAATCAGCCATCAAACATTATCATGATTTGCACGTTGAACTATCGCATTAAAGGCCCGGTCACACCGCCCGAACATTACTGGAGCGTCCCTGGAGCGGTGAAAAAAATTCACCACCGTTAAATAAGTTGGCCCCCGTTAAAGCAACGCCGTATACGCTCGGCCACCGCTGATGTTTCTCGAGGGGCCCTCCTGCCGCTCCGAAAGTTTTGAGCTGCACAAAATATTACGAGCGGTGAGAAGAGGAAAATTTTCCGCCCCGGCAAAGTACCCCCGCTCTACCAACGCCCAATCAAAGTTTGACACCGCTAGACGCAAGTTCGTGGACGCTTGGGTCCGCTAGGCCAACGCCGATTTCTTGAACGCTGTATCACCGCTGCTTCGCCAGCGTTGCCCGGGCGGCGATTAAACGTTGCGTTTTAAGAGCGAACACGGGGTTGTTGGAACGGTGTCGGGCGTTGAAGCAGTAGGAGCGGGACCAGAATTTGGCTATAAATACGGGGACAAATTGACCAAGAGCTCATTTGGAATCGAGCTGCCGTTGAGTAATTTGCTTAAAGTGACAGAGTAAAACTGTATCAACATGGATCCTGAGAGACTTGCTATGATTGGTGCACTTTGGTGCACTAGTTCAGTAGCAGATTCAGAACCTACTCAGATTGCAACAAGCTGTTGACAGAAGAAGAGAGAGAAGAAGGAGAGACAGGGTTGTGTGGGTACGACAGTGGATACTGAGAAGGCCGGAACATGGGCTGCATGAGAAACTGATGGTGGAGCTGAAAAATGAGGATCCACGAGCCTATCAACACTTCATAAGGATGCCACCAGCCATGTTTGATGAACTTGTACAGAGGCTGACCCCCAGATTGACCAAGCGAGACACCAACTACCGTGCAAGCCTGGAACCAGGTCTCAAAGCGACAATTACCCTACGGCACCTGGCCTCTGGTAACACCTACAGAAACATGCAGTATGCCTGGAGGGTTTACCACAACACCATCAGTGTGGTTGTCAGAGAAGTGGTAGAGGCCATCATTGAGGAGTACACAGATGAACTCTTGTTTTGCCCAACAACTGAGCAAGGATGGAGAGACCTGGCTGACCAATGGTACCAGAGATGGAACTTTCCCCACACAGTTGGTGCCATTGATGGCAAGCACGTGACCTGTAAAGCTCCTCGTTACTCTGGCTCAGAATTCTACAACAACAAGGGCTTTCACAGCGTGATCCTCTTTGCCATGGTGGATGTCTCAGGGAAAGCGCGCATGCGCAGAACGCCGCTATACCAAACGCTCGCGTCACCGCTATACCAACGCTCGCTACCGCTAAACCAACGCTAAAGCAACGCCGGCTTCAGCGGTGCACCGCTAAACCAACGCCCGTGTTTTCGACTTTTTTTCCATTTTGTGAGCGGTGACAAGCGTTTGGTCCACCTCCCTACCGTTCAAGGAACGCTCCAGCAACGTTCGGGCGGTGTGACTGGGCCTTAACGCTAACCAAACCATTTTCGCAAGTTGTCTGTTAAAGGCGTTTACAGCACTGTTTTTCTATTCTTTATTTTGTTAAATCCAGCTGTATTTAAAAATAGCTTGCAATTCCGCGCAATCTGATAGTATGCCAAGAGAAAGATTTTTAAAAGTATTAGAAAAGTAAAAGAATAAATTTGGTCCAAACATTCAAATAACACATGTTAAAACATTCATGGAACATATGTTAAAACATGTAACTCTAAAACTGTAACTGGTAAATACATCGGTAAATGAAGTCCGTCGGCACACTGAAGAAAGTCCGAATAGTGGGGTAAATTTTGTCCTATTTAAACATTACGAAGAGTAAAAATAATATAAATTTAAGGAAACAAAATCAACAAAACGCAACTCGTAACCTGACAGTTTACAACAACCAGAAAACAGATCTTGGAGTAGTTGCGAATATGACGTCTTAAAACTTAACAAAAAGCTTTAAACAAATCTCGTTAAACTCTAATAATTATTACGTTTGTCTCGGCCATTAAAAAACTGTTTATACGTACAGTACCGGTATATACGAGTGACGCGTTAAGTGTATATCGGAGAAATACTCCTTTTTAACTATACTCAACAAAAATAAAAAGTATCCACTTTTTATGCTTATATTCTCATTAACATATTTTCATTTAATCACGTACGCTTTGAATGGTGTTCAATTGGTTAATCTCAGTTGTTTTCAATTTCTATTGTTCATAAACATAATCTTCCACACCGAGACCTAAGCAACGGCAAGTCGAATAACAATTAATAATGGATTACAAAACGCTACATATTCAATTTAAAGGGAGGTAATTGGAAATGGTTGGACTTTCTAGCGTAGTTTATCGAGGACTACTTGTTTTATTGATGAATGTTTTATGATTTTATTGATCACAAGAGGTGGAAATATTGAATTAATTCAAACCAATATGAATACTTCAAAGAATCACTGACTTTTTCCTGGAACCCTCATTACAACAAAGGGAAAGATAACCAAGTTGTGGCTGCAGATTTTCAAGAAAACTTTTTCTCTTTGCAATGATAACAGAAATACAAAGTTGTCCACATACAGATTTCTCAGTTTTCATTTTCAAATTTTACAAAATTTAAGATAGGAAAGTGGGTACTTTTTATTTTTGTTGAGTATATATATGTTTTTCGTATTTTTAAATATGCACTCGCGATTTTTATCTTCTAATTTTCTACTTGAAATCAATAATATTACAACATTCTTATTGTCGGGAACGTTAAATCAAGTTCTAGCACGGAATACGTCTCGGTTTGGAGCTGTGCCCAAGGTTATAAAACTGAGCATGGAAACCAGTCTCAAATCTCAAGCATCTGATCTGACCAGTCGCCATTTCAGCCAATCAGATGCTTGAGATTTGAGACTGGTTTCCAAACTCTGTTTTATAACCTTACGCCCTGTTCTCTTGTTGGAACTCTGCTAAACCGTTCTATTAGCTTGAAGCTGAGCAATAGTCGTGAAGGTATACATATGTCAACTCAAATATGTATGCCTCGGGCAACGGTTAAGAAGTTCCAGGTTCAGAATTAAAATCTGGCCTATCGGTACATTCAACTGACTTCTTATCTGTTGCAAATGATGTTGGACTCAAACGTGAAGTTGTCTCTAGCATTCTGAAACGAGAAATTGATTCTAAGACATTGATTTGAAAAGTGCTTATATGAGGTACACAACCAATTTTCTTTACTGTGTAAAATACTTTTTACTATTTCAGTACCTGAAACAACTTGGCATGCTTACAGCAATGGAGGATGAAACACGAGTCCATGTTTTTTGGTTTTAACACTTTCAGATGCAATCTACTAGCAAAGAGATATTCATTACCTAACTTCTACTAAACAAATTGTACTAAACACATTTAATAATGTTGCAATTCACTAGCAAAGAGATATTCATTACCTTAATAATATTGCAATTCATTAGCAAAGAGATATTCATTACTAAAATTCTACTTAACATATTTAATAATGTTGCAATTCTCTAGCAAAGAGATATTCATTACCTAAATTCTACTAAACACATTTAATAATGTTGCAATTCATAAGCAAAGATATATTCATTACCTAAATTCTACTAAACACATTTAATAATGTTGCAAATCTCTAGCAGAGATATTCATTACCTAAATTCTACTTAACACATTTAATTATGTTAAAATTCCTTATCAAAGAGATATAAATTCCCTTAATTCTACTAAACACATGTAATAAGGTTTTACCTTTTTAGCTCCCTCAGCGACTCTGTATTTGAACTTAGCATACAGTCTAGCTCTGTTCTCGCAGTCCCGAGCAGGGTTACTCTAAAACAGTATTCAAGTTCCATAACTGAACGACGGTTCGATAAAATGCCTGATTAGCTGTTAAAAACTGTGATTTAATATTTTTATTTTCGCACATTTGTGAGTTAAGTTATAAATTTGTTTTAATGATGTAATTTGAAAATGGTTTTATTGTATTAAGCTTACGATGTTTTCTGCAGTTATATGTGCGTTCTTATTCTGTGTGTAGTGTAAGAGGTTGACCCTTACGGAATAACATTCGAAATGGCTTGAAGTGGGAACTTACTCATCAAAGAGACGTTGTATTAAACTTGTCCTGTCATCCTGTGATGAACCTGAGGCGCCTGGGATATCCTCTGTAGATACAATAGTCTCCCCTTTAACCACAGTAGAGACAAAACCAGAAGTTTTCATATAAACGATCATTTTTGACTGTAACATCTTTGAAACGTTTCTGTAACGTTCATCAACCTGTCAATTTTATGATAAAAAATAACTTTACTGCATTAAGGAAAAATAATTTCATCGCATAAACGTATTATTTGAGTTACTTAATTTACGATTGTAACCTGAAATTTAACAGGTTTCAATGAATTATAAGTTTGTGTATACAACTGACCTGATTTAGTTTTGTGTTAATCTGTCCTTGGCAATCCACAACACATTTTATGTTGGATTCAACCTTACCGACCCTTGTCAAATGCTTCAGCAAAATGCTGGAAAAGAAAAAAATATGATAATGCAGTTTCACAAAAAACTGGGTATGACGATTGAAAAGTATTGTTATTTTTCTGGGTTTAATCCTCCTTCTCCTCACCCTCCTCATCATCATCACTGAACTTGATCAATCACACTTATTAAAATAGTGGTGTTATGATTATGCAAAAATATATATTAATACTTTATATAAAAGTACCTGATTTGTTTGTTGACAGCGACGTGTGCCGTCATTAGGTTTCGCAGACAATGATCTTGATAAAGAGATAAAATCTTCACACAGTAGTCTTCAAGCTTTTCCCTGAAAAGTGATTTGGAATTCTTTTATTGTGTGGAATGTCAGAAAGACAGTATAATTGGCCCCGAAGAGTTCAACTGGTTTTAAATTTTTAAGATTGTGGTAAGGTTACAAACGTTATAATTGTTAGAAGGTAAACAATGATTTCGTTCTAAAAAGTCCTTTCAATGTTACCGAAGCTCGAAAAGTATGTTTCTTTTAAGCTTTGAACCATTTAAAGACATAAAAACAAAAGCATGAAGGCGGAATGAATTAAAAAAAATCAATCAAAGAAATGAATGAAAATAAAAATAATAAAAACAGTAATGTTTAATGATTATAAAACTTCTTTATGCTTGACTAAATTCTGTGCTCAAATTATGTCGAGAACGTTAATAGCATTCATAAAAAGATATAACAGTCTTAATAAATAAGAAATTAGAGCTGTCTGTTTGGGGTCATATCTTTGTCGTAATTGTTCATATTTATAGTTTCTATGTCTGTTTGTTTTTAAGATAATCACAGGAAATAAAACAAACAAGTTTTCAGGCTCTAATTGCATTGAGACTTAAATTGAGTATGAAAATGGTTTTATCCCCAAGGGGCAAATAATGAAAATGTAATTTAAATGACGAAATATGATTGCTCCAAAATCAGCCATAATCCTACCGGTGTAAACGTATTTCATTCATTTTCAAATATGAATTATACCGTGTTCGATTTTTGTTTGAAAAATAACAACGTGTTAAATATTGTTTTTGTTTTCTTTCAATCGTTTATTTTTTTATGTTATATATTGCATTCATATTTGTAATACTCCACCCGTTATAATACTGGATAGTAAACTGCTGTCTATTATTGATCACCCAAAATCAATGTCTAGTTATTGGCAAGACAATATTTTTGTAGTGAGGGTCACTTTGACCTTGACCTTTGACCTACTGACCTGAAAATTAATAGGATTCATGTAAATGTGAAGACAAACCTCAGTACCAAATTAGAGGATTAAAGGCTCAATCGTTTGAAGTTATTGGTAAGTGAATTTTCGTGTGAAAGGTGGTTGTGACCTTGACCTACTGAACAGTAAATCAATAGGGGTCATCTACAGGTGATGTCCAACCTCAATCCCAAGTTTGAGGATCATAGGTGAAAGAATTATCTAGTTATTGATCGGAAAAGGATTTTGTGTTGTTGGTCACTGTGACCTTGAACTTTCACCTGAAAATCAATAGGGGTTATCCACAGGTGATGACCAACCTTCTTACCAAATTTAACGACCATAGGCGAAAGATTTGTCTACTAAACTACTGGACAAGGTTTTCGTGTTGAAGGTCACTGTGACCTTGAACTTTGACCTACTGACCTAAAAATCAATAAGGGTCTTATACCTACTGGTCATGACCAACCTCCATACCATATATTAAGACTGTATGTTAAAGTGTTGTCTAGTTATTGGTTGGACAAACTGATTGCATTAATGGTCACTGTGCCATTGACCTTTGACCTCCAAATCAATAGGGGTCATCTACTTATCATGACCAACCTCCCCGCCAAATATTAAGACTGTAGGTCAAAGCAATGTCTAGTTATTGATAGGACAAGATGTCGTCTACGACCGACCGACTGACACCGACATGGGGGGCATAATGACACTATGTCGCCTTTTCAACTTTAATTTAGGAATCGCTTTATCTACATGTACACCACCTTAAACATTTACCGTTTTGCTTAAGTATATGAATAAATGTTAACCCACTGAATAACGCTATCCTGAATAACGCTGTCCGTGGCTTAATATAAGATCCTGGTTCTGATATCATGTTATCATTTTGCGATACTTTATTAAATAATTAACGTATTACCGGTATTATGTAACATACGATAAAATTCCCGAGGTTCAAATTCTAGATAACAATTCACTTACCTTTCAACTTTATGGATAAAGATTTCATGAGGATGGAGTTCTCTATACTTCTTGTGTTTAGCAAAAGTTGTGGAAACAGTCTGGATCCCTTGCTTTATATGTTCAACCTTCGTCAAGCTGTGTAATATAGAGTTACACCATACATGTTATATATACACGTCCAAGACGTCAAATAAATTAAAGGGTAGGACCAGGACCAGCTGCTGTACTCACTGCCTTTTTCATTCACGTGATGTCTGTGAATAACATGTACTTGAAAGGGGGAAGGACCTGTCCATTTTTCAATCATACACTTCGTTTAAAAATAAATTATTTAAAATACACCTAATAACTTTAGTGATTATTTATTGGTGTGTGTTATTTAACTTCTGCTTTACTTCGTGTCATTAACATAGAAAAATTAATTATTTCTTGTTCAATGTCTTTAAGGGAAGTATTAAATAATATTATTCTACAAAAAATTTTATTCCATCTTTTTTCTTTCTTGAGTATGTGAGCACTTCTAATACATATATAACTCAATTCAATAAAGAACTATAATTAAATGAATACACTTTCATAGCTATACTTTTCTTCGTTGTTTACAAACGCTTTTACCAACAATGTACAAAATCAATACCTAAATATCGTTGAAGTTATTTTGGAAGTTATGAAATTGTATGTTTTTACGATAACAAAAAAGGGTTAGGTATTTTCCCATGAAAAAAACCTTATATCAAAGCTTTTATTAGCAATGCTAAAACATTGTTGAAATAAAATAGCTACTTTCAATGTCTTATTGCCATTTTTCAAATTAGGCCCAGCGCAAAAAGAAACTAGAGTACATATGAATCTTTTTTTGTGATTTTCAAATTAAATTGATCTGGGTGTACAAATTTTAATGAAATCATTGAAATCCTTATACCGGGTAGTAGAAACCTTAAAAAGTATTTTTATATGCTACATCAGGTCCAGGAAGTAAAAACCATAAAAAGGATCTCCGACAACTAGTGCACAAATCAGGATGTTTATTTTTCAGTGCATGCGAACCAGGAAATGGTAATATCCAATAAGTATCTGTATACATACCATTATCAAAACAGATTTGTACTATTTCAACATTATCCATTTTCATTTCCTGCTAATATGGACTTCCTGTACCCTATTGAATATCTATCAAAATATAATTCCTGCTTCAACGAATCGGATTTCTGATTACAAACACACCTTAAAACATTCTTGATACGACATTTAAATTTCCAAAAATAAGATCAAGTAACTGACCAAATAGCATGAACTACTTAAAAGTCGAGTATTAGATTCTTTATAAATCAATTGTTTCGCTTTCTCCTTGCATTACTAAATCAAACTCTGCACTTTCAGGTCAAAGAGTAACGTTATTAGGTTCCTCGAAATGTTAGAAAGTGAAATATACATATCAAAAATTACGAAACCCAGAAAACACAGCCCCCGCCCCCCTGCAGTCAAACAGTCAAAAGGTGGTGAAGGAAATAGGGCATGGTTTTATAAAATGATCAATTACAAAAAAGACATCACAAACAATTAACGAAAAAGAGAAATTTGATATTTGAAATTTCTTGGAGGTTTAATATCTGATCATCTATTCTGTTTGGTTGTTAAGTTGGTATATTGTTTATAATAACAAAATACAGTTAGTTGGTAGCAGCCTTCAAAGTAACCCGATTAGTACTTAACAGGCACTAACTTATTTAGTGTTTGAAGCGTGTAGTTTTAACACATAAGAGGCGCAGAATATTTGAAAATCTGACCCGGTGATAGGATAGAAATTGTGGTGAACACTAAACTAGGTTCAAGAGTGCATCACCTCTCACTTATTTTAATGAACAAATGTATACAGAATCGCTTCAATTTAACTACTACCTTGCAAATAATCGACAATTGTGCACGCAAAAGTACACACACACTTAACCAAAACACGCAAGATGTTATAAGTATTGTCAATTGTAACGGGTAGATATTCGATGACACCTCCGAGACCATAACATCTTAAGGGAAATCTTCATGAAAACGATGTTAGGACTAAAAGGAACTGGTTGAACTTTATTTTTCTTTGTTCTTTTTTTCAAATCTGCTATCTATAAGTCTCGTTATAAATCTGATTCATCTCTAACATTAAAGTAAGAAATGTACCAGTGATCTTCCTCGTGACAACCTAAGTGATCGGCGGGACTAGGAGTTGAACTTTCTTCTAGGCGCCGAACAAGGACACTTAGGTAGACCTTAATTTCCTCACATCTATTGTTCGTCTGAAACAGAAAGGAAAGAGTTAAAACAATGAAACTGTTTCACCAACAATAGAACTTTCTCGTACTTATTTCATTACTGTACTTATTTCATTACTAACAGTAACAATAGGTTTGTTTTGTATTTGATGGCTAGATAGGATAGAGGATTTCATCTCATACAATTCATAATGAGCATTCTCTGTCCGCAAGCAATACCAGCTAACCACTTAGAAGCTTAGCCTGTTCATAGGCAGTATTAGAAATGCATATTACTGCCACGCCGCCTTGCTCTGAGATGAGCGCAACTCAGCAATTACACCAGAAAACAGTACAAAAACAGTAAAAGGATAGGCGAACTTATTTACAAAAAGAAAGCTTTGTGAAAACAAACCAAAGGAATTCAGAAAAAATGTTTACTACGCATTCGCACTTCCGTTTCATTTTTTAACCAACCAGTAAAAAAGTAATGGTATGAAAGTAAACTTAACCGCTGCATAACTCAAAATGATTACAAAAAAATAACGGGGGAATTTACGTCATCTGATTGAAATGACGTGACCCAAAGCGCGCAAATGCCAAAAAATACAAACATTTCTTTTAATTGGGAATTACAACAAATGCACTTTACATTTGTCTAAATCGTATCCTGAAGTAAAACGAAACCAATCAAACCAAGCCTGCAATATTTTCACATTTGTCATGTTCGGTGGCTTTTTATATAGTTCCAATTTCATCTATTATATGAGGTAAACAAGCATTTTGGCAATTGCATAATAATATCAAACATGAGTTTCAATCCATGTGTTACTGTATAAATAATTCATTACTTTAGTCATCATGATAACATGAGTTAATCTCGGGTCTAAGTGTTTTGGCAATAAAAATAATCGACAACACTTCTGCATTTCATTACTACCAATAGACAGACCTAGGCTAATTCCCACCAGGGTCTATTAATTGTAATAAATAGACCCTGTTCCTATTTCATCTATCTATAACGTAATCAAAGATGTTCACCTTATTGAAAATGTCCTCCATGTTTACATCTTTAGCACAAAACTGCTGCACTGCCACTTTCAAGTCTTTTCCTTTTGTAAAATCTGGTGCACACAATTCTAACATTGTCATGAACATGCGAATGTTTTGCTGAGAAATTTGAATGTGTTCAATTCTTTTCTTTGTGATAAGGAGCTCTTTTTCGAGCTCGGGAATTACTCTGTCGATTGGCTGTACAATCTTCTGTACATACAGTCTGAAAATTGATGAGGCAAATTACTGTTCTATACTACTTTCCGTCAGTCGTAATACTTTCATGTATGATAAGATGAATTAGTAATTAGATAAATATCTCTTGTCTTAATACTACCCTCAACACAGACTGTACCAATATTTAAGGGCATTGACGTGCTATACAATATGTGATGTAGTTAACCCATTTTTGATATTTGAATGAGTGCAAAATCTGTTTACAAGTTGACCTAATTTTTTGTTTACAATCATATCAAGACCGTATTAAATGACCCTGTTTACTCCTATAAAGAGTGAGGTAAATTTTATTTATAAAAGTCTTGTTTGTTTCCCAGAGAGCACTTTTATACGCAGTAAATTCAATTTGTTTTTCTTTCATTCCATAAAGACAAGGAGTGCACGTATGCATACACTTCTATAAACTATTCAAATTTTGTAATGGGCCAATTTTGTAGTCTGCATGTTTACCCACTTAGAAAGCTTTACAACCTTTTTTGGGGTTCTCCCGGTTAGCCCAGTTGGTTGCGTCGCAGGAATTGCAGGGCTAGGCGCTGTCGCCGTGACGGTGCGGGTTCGCTCCCAGCTAGAGGCACTATCATTTGAAATTCGCAGTAGCGCTATTTGTGCAGTGTGGCGGCCGTAAAAAGTATCCCCGTACATATAGTCAGTACTGTTATCAGTAAATTAACCCGTTACCGATGTCATGCAGTGTTTGTTAGGTATTTCAGGGCTATCCGATCAACCTTTTTTGGGATTGTCCCGGCTAGCTCAGTTGGTTGCGTCGCAGGAATTGCAGGGCTAGGCGCTGTCGCCGTGACGGTGCGGGTTCGCTCCCAGCTAGAGGCACTATCATTTTACACTGCGTTTTCATTCAATAATTCAACTTAGATGACTAATTCATCAGTTTTATCAATTAAACTATACAAACAAAACTGACTGTATCATCAACTGTTCACGTTAAAAACAGTAATAATTGCATACTACAAAAGTCGCCCTTGTAAAATTTTGAAAAAAAGAGAGTAAAATACGAATATCAGGAAATGCCACATTCAGAAGACACATCCTCCCCACACAGCCAAGAAGAAGAGAGGAAGAGAGAGCATGGTTTATAAAACTAGAGCTATCACTGAAGGTGATTAATCCCCCCGCAATACTGCTTTGTCAGAGTATACAGAAATGATGTTTGCATCTTTTGAATCGTGCTCCCCTTCTAAAAAATAATTGACTGATCCAAATGAAAAAAAATATGTCATGCAAATCTACTCACGAACATATGTTAAAGTTTAAAAACTGGAGAAGTAGTTTGCGTCATAAGATTTTGTTCAATAATGCTCCCCTCCAACAAATAATGGACTGATCCCTAAAAAAATATGTCACTTACATGCGCACTTCATGCAGAACATATGATTTCAGTTTCAAGTCGATATCTTGAAAACTGTAGAAGTTTGCATAACACGATTTTGTTAAATCATGTCCCCTGCAAAAAATAATGGACTGATCCACACGTAAATATGTCACGCACATCTACACTTCATGCCGAACATATGTTTAAAGTTTCAAGTCAATATCTTAAAAACTGTAGAAGTAGTTCGTGTCACAAGATTTTGTTGAATCATGCTCCCCTGCAAAAAAATAATGGACTGATCCACATGAAACAAAGAATGTCATGCAAATCTACTCACAAACGTATGTTTAAAGTTTGAAAACTGGAGAAGTAGTTTGCGTCATAAGATTTTAAATGAAAGATTTTGTTAAACAATGCTCCCTTCCAAAAAATAATGGACTGATCCACAAAAAGTATGTCGCTTACATGTGCACTTCATGCAGAACATACAATTTTAGTTTCAAGTCGATATCTTGAAAACTGTAGAAGATTGCATAACACGATTTTGTTAAATCATGTCCCTTGCAAAAAATAATGGACTGATCCACACGAAAAATATGTAAAGCACATCTACACTTCATGCCGAACACATGTATAAAGTTTCAAGTCAATATCTTAAAAAACTGTAGAAGTAGTTCGCGTCACAAGATTCTGTTGAATCGTGCTCCCCTCCGCAAAATAATGGACTGATCCACATGAAAAAAAATTGCGCAAATATACACACAAACAAATGTTTAAAGTTTCAAGTTGATATCTTGAAAACTGTTGACGTAGTAAGGGTAGAAGTTTGCATAACACGATTTTGTTAAATCATGTCCCCTGCAAAAAAATAATGGACTGATCCACACGAAAAATATGTCACGCACATCTACACTTCATGCCGAACATATGTATCAAGTTTCAAGTCAATATCTTAAAAACTGTAGAAGTAGTTCGCGTCACAAGATTAAGAAGTTTGCATAACACGATTTTGTTAAATCATGTTCCCTGCAAAAAATAATGGACTAATCCACAGGAAAAATATGTATTTTAAAAATTGTAGAAGCAGTTCGCGTCACAAGATTTTGTTAAATCGTGCTCCCCTCCGAAAAATAATGGACTGATCCACATTAGAAAAAAATAGTTCACGCAAATGTACTCACGAACATATGTTTAAAGTTTCAAGCCGATATCTTGAAAACTGTTGACGTAGTAAGTGCCACAGACCGACCACCCAACCAATCAACCAACCAACCGACCGGATGATGACTCCTATATACCCCCCAAACTAAAGTTTGCAGGGGTATAATGACCAATTTCAAAACAGAAACCACAAGTAATTAACAAAAATGAGAACCCGAGGGTTACCGCCTTGGAACGATCAGTGGCAAAACAATTTGCCATTGGGGTTTAAACTAGGTTCTGAGTTTAATAGTATGTGTTTTTGTCACGTTCACTCGCTTTTAGTCAGTAAAATTAACTTTTCAAACCTCAGATACAGTTTTGCCTCCAGAAGCAGCAGCTGCAGTCTCTTTAGCTCTTGTAGCTTCCATTTAATGAAGCAGGCAACAGCGGCACACTGTCTCGCTGCAGAGGCATCACTACTCAGTGATGATGAGACAGAAAGGGACGGAAAGGGAGCTGAAAAAAACAACAAGGTAATTTAAATAATTGACGTCCTGATCATACTTGTAAACATACAATTATGCTGAACTCGATGACATGTTTTCATAATAGCAATATAAAGATTAAATTTTAATTGCTAATAGTTGATTCAACAAATAAGAATGAAAATAATAGGAAATTTTGATATTTTATACAAGCAGCAATGTCTTACGTAGTAGGTTAGGAAGCATTAATTTTTGACCATCATAATTCTCTTTTTCAAACAAGAAAAGCTGGGCATTTTGGACGGCTTTCGGATAGGTTTGTATCTGTTCGTTCTGCTCTACAATATCTCTCAACTCTGTGTCAGCCAGCAACAGAATCTGTCGATCCGGAGATATGTCTGTGATAGATGCAATTCGTTCCTGTACTTGTACAAAGCTGAAAACAATACCAAGATTTCAAACTAAAGCACCAAGCGATTATGACAAAACACTATATTCTTATGGAAAGCGGTGGAGTTAAAACTGGTGGTGTTAAACATTACGTTTGATTTTTCTATTTATTTGTTATGTAACGTTCGATTTTTTTCGATTAATTTGTTATGTAACGTTCGATTTTTCTTATGATGTGTTATGTTATGATTCTCAGACAATGCGAAAATCAAAAGAATGCACAAGGAAAACAGATAATAAAATACTTGAGCAAGCAGTTACAAATCAGGGCATATCCGACAATGTTCTACGAGTCAACATATTTGAGTGCAATAATTGGGCCAAACCATTTACTTAAGAGAGCTTTTAATTATATTGCTTCTATTGACAAATTTGGAGATGGTTTCATGAACAATTAATGTCATTTTAGAAGACTCTAATTTAAATAAGTCCACCTTAATGTAAAGGCTGCAATATTAGTTGAACTAAAAGTGACTGACCTGTCCGTTTTTCTGAGGTATATAATACTGTTTATGCCATTCTGAGCAAAGAACACTTTTACAGTTTTCCTGTTAATCACATCACTAACAGCTTCAAAGTACTGATCAAATGTCATAGCAACACGACTGTCTGGTTCAAATAATCCTGCCAGTATAGGTTCCAAAAGCTGTCGTAAACCTCTGGAAATTAAAATAACATAATACAGTAAGATACACGTTAAAGCATCCAATAATTGTAACACCAAAAAGTTTAATAATTTTTTAATATGTTTGTTTCTAAATAAGAACTTGACTAACTATACCCCCACATTTCTCAACAACACAAAATGATTTGTAAACCGATTCTTAAGGGCAATGGATAGTCTCAAATAATAAATACTGGAGAAGATATTAAGATCTTACTTAGACAGATAGCATGTATCCGGAAGTTGTTTGGATCTTTCTACAGTGCCTCCTGGATGTTTCTGGATACCGGAAATGTCTCCTGAATTCCTTCCGGATATTATCTCATAACTGAAAATGATTTTCAAAATAAGAATATTTTATGTACATATTTTCTTTTTTTTTTAAAAGGCTTTAATTGAATTTTTATGTACTTGCTAGGTTATTAAAAGATGCGAATTAATTCTTAATGGAACTTACCAATAAGAATGCGTTTGTCCGAACAAAAGTTTTACGTACTAATATATTTCATTAGAAAAGTATTCTTATTGGTGTGAATCCGAAATGTTGATTTACTTTATGAATAAGTGTCAATGGCGTTCGAACGCTCTGCACATTAAAACTAAACTATAATACTTTTTAAATAATTCAATTTTATAATATTATAAAAATATTTTACGTTTTTTGTGAATCTTTACGTCCTCCATAAGACTGGAAAGGAAGTGTACCAGTCGCTACATGGTACAGTGTTACAGCAAGACTCCACAAGTCTACACTGGAATCAAACTGGCTCTGACCTGGCTTTCTCAATACAGCGCGTTGGAACATATCAGGGTGCTGAAAATACAAACTTGTTATCTATTTTCTCCACTATTCCTATACAGTGCGTTCAATCATCTCTATGTTTTTCTTCTGCAATGTATAAGATAGATGGAAGGGCGGGTGGGTTGGTCAATCGATAGATAGACAGACAAAATTAAAAGACAATGCAAAAGGCATATCTTATTTAATATGTTGACATCAATTGAAAAAAGAAGATAAATCAGTATTCGAAAATTTAAAATAAGTTTTAAATAAGTTTAATTTAATTGGTTTTGCATATAAAATCTAGTAAATGAATGGGAAAATATTTGTCAAATATAATAAGTGATACAAAATCTCCCCATATAAATGGGATTAATTTATAATACACGCAGTGCAGAAAAAATTGAATGTTAACATTACTATGTATTCTTCTGTTCCATAAATGGACATGAACGTTTCATCTTCTTCTTCCAACTCCCTAGCAGCGCCGAAGTCGGTTAGAATGTACACAGAACTGAAATAATACAGTAACTCTGTAGTGTTCCAAAAATGATATTTTACGATTATGTTTGGAAAATATTGAAATAAACCGTTTTGAACACTTTAAATTTGATATGACTTTTCTTGTTCAGATTTCGTCGTTATAAGATATCTTGAATGAGACTTGACAAACACACATTCCGTTTGTTGGCTCACTTAGATAGTTTGCTAGAGTGAAATAAAGTTGAATTGTCATTTGAATAAGTTTTCACTTAACACTGAAGCAGCTTTTGAAGACTATTCCCTGTTCTTCGAACACTTATAATGAGGATGCATTTAAAATACAATTGTCCCCTTAACTGTCGTATGATCTATGGGGCTTTTGCACTTAAATCATGTTTTCTTTTGTTCAAACTGTTTTATCTGTACAAAATGTATCTGCGGAGTACAATGGCACTAAAACTGATAAAATAGTTCCTTTCGTTGCATACGATGCTTAGACTGAGAACACATTAATTTTCTAGTTGATTTCAACTCTTTTATTCACCATTTCGACCTCTTGGCCTTTATCAGTAATAATGATTTGTTAATCTATAGAAAGGTAATATCCATCACTAATCTCTAATCATAAGTATTTGTGGGGAATTCAGTTTTTCTGAATTTCGTGATTCGACAGATTCGTGATTTAATCATTTCAAATGCTGATAAATATATCAAGATCTTGTCATGCACGAAACATGTAAATAACGCTTCAACAAGATGGTAGTTTTCAGACAATCCTGAAACTTGGATATCTAAAATGCTAAATGACTTTACACCATGAGTTTTCAGTATGATATATACCTTCCATCGTCCTCTATTCCTTTCATGATATTCCCAGGTTTGATATCTCTGTGTATTATCTTCTTCTCCTTCAAGTAGTGTAGCCCCATTGCTGTAAATGATTACGGTAAATTTTAGATAAAATGTATAATTCATTAAATGTTAACTCAAGGTCTGATGGAAGATTTCCATCGGGACAGTCTATTAGTAGTTACATCTTAATTTCCAACTTTTTTGGCCAAAATACTTCAATGTCACAGATGTGGCCAATATATATTGTATTACTATATAATCAATAACTGAATTTATTACAAATGTCCCGAAATTTTGGACTGATCAGTACATTCTAGGATTTGTTAACTTTGTTTACATGTCGTGTAAGTTTTGGTATTTGAAAAAAACTTCATATTATAGCCTTTATTGGTGACGTTTGATACCAAACCATGGCCATGTAATAATGGTGTAATAAAAATCTTCATTTATTTAAAATACAAAATTATCCTGAGGGAGATTGATATAGTTGCTCTGGAGGCCAAATGGCTACACGTAAATTAAGAAGGATACACCCAGCAAACTTACTGATATCACTTAGAAATCTTAGAAATTCCTTCTCCTCAAAGCCAAGTCCATTCTGTGGTTGCTCCAGCAACGTGTACACACTACCACATTGGCAATATGGCATAACTAACACATTCTGTCCGCTGTCAACCTAAAAAGATTTTTTTTTATTATTTCTTTTCTTAATTATTTTACTGACGTCAACGATCCAAAATTTTACAAATACTGGGTTTTTTCTTTAAAAAAATATTCTTGGTTTTATTTCGTCCTGTGGGGATGCAGCATTGCTGGGTGTAGATATTTCGTGCATATCTTTACCCACTTAGAGCAACAATGACTTTGGTATTGTTGGTGTTCTAGTAACAACAAACTGTAAAATGTTCTAGCTGTGTCACTACGTACAATAAATTCCAAATCCTATAAACTATGATTGTTAAACATGGCCATTTTAAAAGTCTTTCTTACCTCTTTCTCGCAAGCAAGGAGAAGCATGACATTTCGATGGCCGACAGCCTTCAGCAGTTCTGTCTCGCGAAGTCTCGCCTGTGTGATGTGATGGGATTCTGGCCCTGCGAACACCTTAATGGCAACTTGTGATCCTGTCACCTGTAAAAATGGAGGATCAATTAATGGTGTGTTTCGAATAGACATGAGAAATGTCCAAATTTACATCTGTTCGACAGTAATATCCCTCTATGCAATATTGCAACGAAATCATCTATAGTTTCTGGCACATATGACAAGGCATCCCTAAAAGAATATAATTTGGGTGTATTTGGTATTAAGATAGAGGAACAAGAACTAGTTCAGTTTTAAACATTACAGGAATTTATCTGGTTAAGCATTAAGTCTAAAAGTCTGAGAGTCAAAGTTAGGGTATTTATATAGTGTTATTCTACTTACCCGATTCCTGCCAAGATGTACCGATGCTGTGGCCCCTTTACCCAGACAATCGGCAATGTTGTACACATAGTTCTGTGTATAACGTAAGGGGCCGGCTTTATCACCCGGGCTATTAAATGACATCTGAAACAGAAGCATTATAATGATATAAGAACATTTGTTTCTCTGATTTACCAAGATTAGGGTTGGACAAGAATACAAATTCAAATTAACGTTGGATGGGTATTAAAGGTAGTTAATATAATTATATACTAAATAGTTACAATAGAGAATAATTTTTGCTTCCAAATGTAATATACTGTGATTGATGTAGTCTAGCGGATTTTACTGCCATGTCGTTTTAATTCATCTTTCATGAGAAGTATCTTCAACAGTGTGTAAAGTACTTTGTCTAGCATATCAGCACGGTATGTATCCCAATAATCAGCGCTCGGATGACAGTCAGGCTCGGATGATAAGAGCGGCTCGAGTTGCGGATGAGAGTGAGGAAAGCGTTAATATTTTTACTTTTATCTATTGCTAATGCCGATTTAAATCACGTTCGAGATTGTTCTAGGCCATCATAAGCTTTATAAAACTGCAATGGTTTTTGCAGTCCCTACATTGTGGTGAAAATCACCGAAGAAGGTGGAAAATTCGACTCATCGCTCAAAATTTAACAAGTTTCCATCTGTATTTAGGTAGCTGAGTGCAGAAAACATAACTATTTGATCCTTTACTGTCCCTCTGTTAATAAATAATCACAACATAGTAACACAGTTCGGTAAAAATTAATCTAAATCTTACGTTGTCATCCAAGCGCTGATTATTGGGATACATACCGTGATAAGATAATCTGTCAACTATCTTTCGCAAGCAACCGCTCGCGTGCTTACAGGTGTGACGTCAAGTCAATCTGATTAAAATCATTTCCTGAAAAACGCTACGCTATCAGGATCTGACGACGAGTAACTTAAACGTGTTTTTATCACTAACCCTTTGAACCAATCAGATTGTCGCCTACAAAATCGCAAAAGTGAAAGTAAAAATAATATTTTGAACCATGGGAAGTGTCGACAGCTTTAGTAAGACATAATTTACTGGAGATATATGTGTTTAAGTCGTATTGCATTCATTTCTAATGTAATGACATCTTCAGATCATTTTGCGAGCGTAATAAATCATGATTCCTTTGTTGACAGTTTCTAAAAATAGTAATTGGGAAAACCGCTATTAGTTATGTACGGTGTCTGCGGGCTGTCATCAGATCTAACATTTTGTTAGATCTGACTTTAGTGAGATTGACGTCAAGTCATCAATTATTTGACGTCCTTTTAGTTATTATAGTAACGCCATTTGTAAATTTGGATTGATAACATCTATATTTTGTGTATGGAAACAAAATTAAGACTACTTCTCCAACTTCATTTTACACTACACTAATGCACTAGTGTAGTGTAAATCTCTGGTTAAATCTACACCGAATTGTCAGTAGCCAGCCTTTCGAATCTTTTTTTCGAAAAAAAAAAGAAGTTCAAACGTATATTAAGTATTTAACCGTTTATTTCTACAAAATACAAACATACGGGCTTTCAACCGAAACCTCAAACCATCCGACATTAATCGTCGATCTCTTGTTCTACTTACATTGCGTCAACATCAACCCCAACCACCCAGTCTATCCAGTCTACTGAATATAATGTCATCTCCAACATAGTTAAAATGCATAGTCACGTAGAGAATGTTCTGGTAGTATCGATGTTTAATGTATGATAATTACTTTTGGCATGACACTGACAGTAAAATTTAATGATAGACCTACATAAGGCTTCACGAAGCTCGGAAGTTTGAATCCCACCTGAGCTCTTTCATTACAAATATCAACAATGAATACCGCAGAACGTAGTCCACGCTATAAATTATTTGCACTTTTGTAAATGTCGTACATTACTTACATAATATCTAGTTAGTAAATAAAGTGGTAAAATGTTTACATGGTATTAAAGAAAAAGGTAAAGAAGTATGCTTAAGTCTTACGCAAGTAATATAGAACAATTTTAATCCTACCCAATATTGTCCACAAAATAAATATTAAATATCAAAGTTATATCCAACTCGCACATGTTTTATACGTGGAATGGCATTTAGCAATAGGTTTTCCCCACGGGTTTCCCATAATTAGTCATACAGTAAGGAGGTAGTAAAGAGTTTGTAGCCGTAGATGCGAATTGGCCCGGTCAAATTTGAAGACAAGAAAAATTTTGATGCAAGGCATCAAAGTCGGCGGGAGAAGGATTTTCATGTAATTACAACAATGTTATCACACTGCTCTGACGAAATCTGAATGACTGAGATTATTACATTCTATTACTACAAAAATCAGAACATACGCAGTGAAACAGTCAACATCCCGATAGTACGGGCTTCTGTCTTTTTTAAAAATCGTCACATGAAAAAAATCAAAGCAATGAAAGGGCTGCAAGCCAGCGTAGCGTAAACATAATCAAAATAAAACAAACACGTAATGTTCAATGTAACAGGAATTCCAATTTTATTCCAGTTATAAAGATTTATAATAACTAAACAGAATGAAGAAACTTCTATATGTTATGTCATTGTCTTGACGGTTTATCCATGGTAAGGGTTCGAGGCCCAATATGAATAACGCTTTGATAGATTACTACAGTTTAATCTACATGATATAAGTGCTACGAGAGTATTTAATACAATGCATCTAAAACAATGAGGCATGCTTATTATATAGCGCAGTGACAGCAACTCTTGTACTAAGAGTGTTCCTGAAGCTGCATTGTTATGTCCCTTGGTATGATACACAACACCCCCTTTACAAAGTTTAAAAGAACTTTTTAAACTTAACTTTACGAACCTCCATACATCAGCATTAATGTGAAAGTTACCAGTTATAAATGTTAAATACATAAAACTTTATAGGTGATAACACATATCTCCTCTCTCTGTTATTTGATGTTATTCTATAAACAATCATCAATTATAAGTCAAGTTTATCTGGAGGTTTTGATAACCTTCCACTCCGTGTCGTATAACAAGTGTTTTGGGTAGACATATTTGTATCAGCAACGCTCTTCACTGGTGCTGTAAAGTCAGTACAATTTTCGTTTTGAAAATTTTCTTGGTCTGGGAAATCAATATCTTTATCAAAATCAACTCTTTTGTTTAAT
Organism: Corbicula japonica; assembly: GCA_038501625.1. Lineage (NCBI taxonomy): Eukaryota > Metazoa > Mollusca > Bivalvia > Venerida > Cyrenidae > Corbicula > Corbicula japonica. The sequence continues at coordinate 59,995 of JAZAYU010000693.1, read as the reverse complement.
TTGACTAAATGTCTTTGATTTCGTTCTATTGTAGATCTAGGTGTATCTACAACAAATGACCTTGGGCGCGAAGCCTCTTGGATAACTTTGCCTTCTATGTTAGCATCTTTAATATAAACGCTATCCCCCTGTTTTAACAGAGGCAGTGAACGGGTATTCTTAGCCCTGTCATAATTTCGCTTCGAATACAACCGATTTTGAGTTTCAGTTTGGTGCAACTTTTTGCTGTCGCAAGGCTTCGGCATTAAGTTTTCCGGCATTGTAGGCAATTTTGTCTGGATTTTTCTCCCAAAGAGAAGTTCTGCAGGAGAATAACCATTTGCTAACGGAGTAGCGCGATAATTTAGCAGCGCAACATACGGGTCTGTACATTTGCCTAGTAAACGTTTAACTGTTTGTACCCCTCTTTCAGCCTCTGAATTGCCTAATGGATATCTGGGACTGCTTGTCCTGTGATCAATACCGAATTCATCGGTAAACTGCTTGAAAGCACTAGACGCGTATTGCGGGCCATTATCACTAACAATGACATCACAGATACCATGCCTTGCTAATATCGATTTGAAATGTATGATAACATCTTCCGAAGACGTTCCATTTAACTTCGCTATCTCAATGTACCTAGAATAGTAACAAATTACTAAAAGATAGGTATTGCCTTTCCAAAAAAATAAATCAGTACCCAACTTCTCCCACGGTCGGGAAGGAAAGTCAGTAGAAATCATTGGTTCTGCGTGATCGTTTCTCATCTTTGAGCATACATCGCACGATTTCACAAGAGTTTCAATGTCTTTGTTAATCCCTAACCACCAAACAGAGTCCTGTGCTCGTTGCTTGCATTTTACCATGCCTTGGTGGGCCTCGTGTATATGAGATAAAATATCTGTCCTTAACTCTGTAGGGATAAATAACCTATTATTTCTCATAAGAATCCCATTGTTCATTGTTATCTCACCCCTAAAAGGCCAGTATAGTTTTGAAACTTCACAGCCTTTACTTTTGACATTTGGCCACCCATGTTCGCAAAATTCCATTAACTTTTGACACACAATGTCTGTCTTTTGTTTGGACTTGATTTGCTGTAACCTTTTATCTGATGCCGGCAAATGTTTGATAACACAATCAACATATATTTCGGTCTCAGTACAATTTTGTTGCTCCTCAAATGTCAACTCATCACAAACAGAATTCCTGCTAAGTAGGTCAGGCATAAATAATTGTTTCCCAGGGACATGTGAAATTGTATATGAAAAATACATGAGTCTTAGCCTAAACCTTTGTATCCTTAAAGGAAGATCACTTAGATCTTTTTGACCTAGTAACGGTACTAATGGCTTGTGGTCTGTGTTAATATGGAAGACTTTTCCAATCAACATATCACTATGTTTTTCACAGCCATAAGTAACGCCTAGTGCCTCTTTTTCTATGGTAGAGTACCTCTGTTCTGTCGGTGACAGTGACCTTGAAGCGTAAGAAACAGGTTTCAGGTCCCCATTTTCTTGTTTCTGGAGTACCACTACCCCAATGGCATAGCTAGATGCATCTGTCATAACTACAGTGTCCTTATTTGGATCATATAAAGCTAAAACAGGAGCATTTATTAGAACATGTTTGATCTTATCAAATGCTTCTTGTTGTTCAGAACCCCAGTGAAAGTGATTCTTAGTACTCAATAATTCTCTAATTGGTTTTGAGTACTCAGCTAACAGTGGTGTAAATTTGCCCATCTGTGTTATGGCACCCATGAAACTACGAACCCCATGAATATCTTTTGGAGCCCCTAGATTTTTTATGGCCTTGACCTTGTCAGGATCTGTGGATATTCCATCTCGCCCCACTATGTGACCTACAAATTTGACCTGGGCCTTCTTGAACTCGCATTTAGAAGGGTTAAGGGTTAAATTAGCTTGCTCTAATTTGTTTAGGACTGTTTTTAGTCTAGAGTCATGCTCATGCTCAGTCCGTCCGTAAATCAAGACATCGTCTGTCTGACATAGAACCCCCTCAATGCCTTCAAGTATCTGTGACATTCTTTTTTGGAAATATTCACTACTACTTGATAAACCAAACGGTAGTCGGTTAAATGCAAACCTTCCGTAAGGAGTTATGAAAGTGGTAAGCAATTTGCTCGCTTCAGCAAGCTGTACCTGCCAAAAGCTGCTCGTAGCATCTAACTTGCTAAAATACTTCGCGTTTGCCATTTGTCCTAGACTCTGGTCTATTATAGGTAAAGGGAAGTTTTCGCGGCGCACGCTTTTGTTTAACTGTGTCAAATCAACGCATATGCGGACTTCTCCATTGCTCTTGGGCACACAAACCATGCCTGCACACCAGTCTGTGGGCTGGTCTACCCTAAAAATGACATTGGACTTTTCCATTTTCTCAAGTTCAAGTTTGACTTTAGGAAGTAATGGAATCGGTACGCGACGCGGTACATTGAGTGAATATGGCTTTGCGCCATCATTCAAAGAAATGCAGTACTCTCCTCCCAACAGTCCTAATTCGTTAAATAGCGATGGATGATCATGTCTAACAGACTCTAGTGAAATGATTTCATCAACGGTATTTAAGCTGATTAATCTTAAACCGATTATCGCTGGTCGACCTAACAGACACCTGTTAATCCCGCGTACTACAAATATTTTTTCGGCTGTCATATATGACTCATTTGACAACGTTTCGGTGAACGTGCCTAGAACATTTAATTGCTTGTTTCCCGGACCAAACAACTTTCTATTTGTTTTCCGCAATTTTGGTATGTTCAGGGACTTAAACACATTTTCTGAAATTACTGTTACATCTGCACCAGTATCGATTTTGAAACTGATATAATTATGTCTCACCTTCAACTTTGTGTTCCATGAGCCATTCTCTCCTGTTTCTATTGCTCCCAGAAAATCACTCAGATCTGAAAGTTCATTTAGTGTTTTTGTTCTGCAGCATATAGCAAAGTGATCCATCTTTTCACATTTGTAACAGCTTTTCCCTTTCGCAGGGCACTTTCCCTGAATATGTTTACGGTTACACCTAGAACATTGTTTCTGTCCTTCAGACATGGTTTGTTGCTTTTTGTTGCTTGTGTTCTGATGTTGCCCCCGTTGTCCACCCCAATGTTGTTCTGGTCGTGTTCCTCGGCTGACCTCATCCGCTGTCCCTTGCTCGGTGCTATGTTGATCTTTGACTTGAAGTTTAACAATTTCGCTCTGCCTAGCCATTTGAATAGCCTTTTCAAGTGTCAGCTCAGATTTCAGTTGCATCTTTTCTGACAAATTCAAGTCAAGAATTCCGATAACTATCCTGTCTCTAATTTGTTCAACTTTTGTGTCTCCCGGAAAAGCACAGTTTTCTGATAATTCGTACAGTGATCGAATGAACGACTCTACAGTTTCCCCTTGGTTTTGACGTCTCGAATGGAATTTGGCACGCTCGTGGATAACATTTTTCTTAGGATTAAAATACTTATCGAATTCTCCCAAGACAGTGTCATATTTCTTTTTGTCGTCATCTGATAAATTGAATGATTTCATCAAATTGTCAGCATTCTGACCCATTGTGTATATTAATGTGGCCACCTGAATGTCTCCATCGTCTTTATGTAGCTTGGATGCTGTTCTGTAGAATGAAAACCTTTGCTTCCACTCATCCCATTTGCTCGGGTTTGTAAAATCAAAATTTTCTGGAGGTGATAATTTTGCCATTTTTCTTCTTATGGTTTTATTTAATTCCAACGATTTTGATTTCACACTGTCTAGTAACAATTTCAAGACAAATAATCCATGTTTACAATTGAATGTAAGCCCATTACATTTGCAATGTAGTGCAAGTCCGACAATTGTCAGTTTTCAATTTAATGAAATTACAACGCTTCTGAATTACAATTTAATGTAAGTCCACATTTACAATTTAATGTAAGTCCATAAGTTCACTTCTGACACCATGTTATGTCATTGTCTTGACGGTTTATCCATGGTAAGGGTTCGAGGCCCAATATGAATAACGCTTTGATAGATTACTACAGTTTAATCTACATGATATAAGTGCTACGAGAGTATTTAATACAATGCATCTAAAACAATGAGGCATGCTTATTATATAGCGCAGTGACAGCAACTCTTGTACTAAGAGTGTTCCTGAAGCTGCATTGTTATGTCCCTTGGTATGATACACAACACTATAGAAGACATGTTATGTGCTTGCAACAATGTGGGTTGCCTATGTTGAATGACATATACACTCAACCGAAGTTCTAATTGGTCATTAATTGTATATGTTTACAATGGATGCTAATTTGTTTCTTCCCTACGTCAAGAGAGGTTATTGGCATGAAAGTTCTCACACTCGCTTAACAGTGCATAGTTTATGACGCTTACAAGTTACATATTTCTGGCTAGCTTATTCCTGGGCTTACACAACTTAAAGCAATGCCATTAGCCTTATAATCAGGGAATGGCTTAGAGGGAGACTTGGGAGAAATAGTCTCCCAACTTTCCTAAACTTCTCTCTCTAATGAGCCAAGTGAGAAGCTTTTCACTATATGTTTCTTGTAGAAAAATGAAAACTTTCAAAACTTTTCCCTAAAATTGGAAAAACTTCTCCCTGTTCTCACAGCCTAAGCCAATCCCTGATAATATATGTCATTTAGTAAATGAAAGAGGCACAACAAATTATTTGTGTTAGTCATATAGTTTGGAAATTGTTGGGTTAGCAAAATTGTAGTTATTTCATATATTCTTATAGTTTATTTCTTTACCTTGTACTATGTCTCTTGAATATTTCCACTTTCAACGTAAATACACAGGGACCCTGCGAAAGGCTATTTCATCTTGGTTTCATGTATAACAATGTGTCAGAGGGAGCCAGGGTTATGTTAATGTAACCATATTTTAAGGAAGTGTCCAAACTTATAAATCAGATAAAGGGGATCTATATATTCATTTCATTAGCTAAAGCCATTAACAGACACCCTTTCCCCACTGTTATCTGTCAACTCTATTTGGACCCTTTTAATGCATGCACCACATCTATGTGATCTATATATACAATCTTTGAATCTTGACCAGGAAGTACAGTCATGTACCTAAAAGATCTAAACATTAACAGACTCTAATTAGCCAAACTAATATGCATGTTGATATGGTCTAACCTTGTCACACATGGAATAAAAGCTGCATGGAAAGAGTAGACAAAAACATGGAATACTGGAGTTTTGCACAGAAAATCCATTTCTAACTTCAACCCTTAACTCTATATGTACACCTTTATGGCATAGGCAAACAGTGTAGATCTAGATCACCCTGCATCTCTTTGCTGTTTAGTCAGAATCTGCACTATTCACTTTCAGATTCATAAAGTTATTTCTAAACAAGACATGACCAATGTAGATCTGATCAGATGGCACAAATGTTTAGTCTGATCTGGATCTACACTAGAAACACATGCAATGAACGGCACATTTATATAGCAGAAAGGTGCTCTTGATCAATAATTTTTAGTTTTGCCCCTTAGAATGACATGAACAATCTTTCTTAGTGAATATTATCATCTTCAACTAAAATTTTAGAAATTACTCTACATCATAAAGCTATTACAGTTACTATAACTAAGTTAATGCATATAATATATATAATTATTCCTAGTTTGTCATCATAAATATTAATACATATATGTTCTTTCAATGCCATTTAGTTAACAAATTATTTTATAAGAAGATATCATTTAGGGATTTCAAAAGATGCAGATTCTTGCATTTTGATGCAAGCATATTTGAATTTTTTCACTTTTGACCCCCTGGCTTAGTTAAATTTGTTCTTTTAAATATGTTTTTTATTCACAAATTTATCACATCTAATGAGCCAGCGACTGTTCTTTGCTCGTGAAAAGTCTCTTCAGAGGTGCAGGGATTTCGGATATCAATAGCTTTTGAAAACCAGGGGTTGTTTTCCCCTGTTGAGAGTTTTTAAGGGGTCATAAATTATAATACTCATAATTTTATAGTTGCAAGTCATATCTTGTGTTAAACTTGAACTTAACTACTTATAAAAGTGCTTTAACTTCGTTTAAATATATGTTCAGTGGTCTAATAAGTATTGATTTTATAATTAAAATGCAATAGACACAATATTTATCTTTATTCTAGCAATATTCGACCATGATTCCTTCATCAAAAGAACCCAAGCTCAAAATCAGGAATGGTCAAATGTAGAAAAAACTAATTTGCTTGCATCAAAATGCAAGAATCTGCATCTATTGAAATCCCTGAGGCAGGAAAATTATGTCTGACATGGTTAATTTCCAAGTTTAATCCAAACTGATCGTCATAAATTTTTCCTGTTATTGTGATAATTACCTGGCAAAAACTAGATAATTTAACAATTAAAAATACCAGTTTCTTTAATCCATGTTTGAAGTGGTCATATTGAAAAAACAAATATCATCGAGACTTGGGAATAGATGAAAAGGGAACTTTGAAAGCCACCGAACACGACAAATATGAAAATACTGCAGACTCGGTTTGATTGAGCCTGTTCATGGGCAGTAATGGGAATGCTTATTACTGCCCACGCCGCCTAGCCCCGGGTTGAGCGCAACTCAGTAATTACACCATTAAATAGTACAATTTCGATCCATCCCAAACGATGGTATGCATATGGCGGTGAACATGGAACCTTCAATGAGGTATTTTCAGATTAATACCATTCCATGTTCAGCGGCGTATGGTCCCCAGATAAAAGAATAGGTTTGCCCTAAACGAGAAAACAATGGGCGGAACTAAACAGAATAGAATTTTGACAGGGGATCTTAGAATATAAATCCTGCATATCACAGACTACACCAAAAGCAAAATTTAAAAACCAGGAAGTATATTCTTGGGGGTGATTGGACAATATCCAAAACTATATTGGCTGGGATATTGAAACCACCTATCTATAAACTGGCCGAAATATTAAAACAAAAGGAATTTTAGAAGTACCATAAACATAGTACATAAGTATCGTGCCCAGCCGACCTTCAAAGGACGTAACTGATAACAGCACTGATTGAATGTACGGGGAGACTTTTTACAGCCGCCAAAGGCACAAACAACGCTACTGTGATATTGAAATAGATGAAAAGGGAACTTTGAAAGCCACCGAACACGACAAATATGAAAATACTGCAGGCTCGGTTTGATTGAGCCTGTTCATGGGCAGTAATGGGAATGCTTATTACTGCCCACGCCGCCTAGCCCCGGGTTGAGCGCAACCCAGGTCACAAAACAGGAAGGGTATGGAAAAATATGTGAAAACTGGCCATATATGTTTAAATCATCACTGAGAACATGTAAACAATAACTACATGTAGATGTGTTCTCAAGCAGCTGGTTTAATACAAATCATTAAATGCACAATATGCAAACTTTGTAAGTAAAGATGATTGCATATTTTTGCATACAATGACTGCACACACGCACGCACGCACGCACGCACGCACGCACACACACACACACACACACACACACACACACACACACACACACACAATTTTTGGGATACAGTTGAAACAGTTAAAAGAAATGTCTTGTCCTTTCGGAAATTACACTGTAATCAAATTTTTGTTGTCAATGCCTTTGTTTATTTGTAATGATTAATCCGTTCAGGATTTCACGAAATATCTCCCGAAAAAAACACATTTGGCATCATTTTCGTGGGTGTCTCAATTTAAATACGCACAAAACATTGGCTATTTGTTCAAGTAAAATCTTCGACGTTGACATTGTTCAATACTTTGAGGAAACACAATGGAAGGGAGGTCACTGCAGTTGCTTGTAGTTTAGTTAAACCCCGTACGTGTTACGTAACAATCCGTAAAACTATCGACACAGTATATTTTTAAATAAAGTAGAAAGAAAGAAGTATATTTACTTCAAAGTTCTTGCAACGAGTATGCGTTCAGAACATTACTTCAAAGTTCTTGCAACGAGTATGCGTTCAGAACATGCGCCATTTGACACACCCCCATTTGACGTCATTGTGAATGGCTAACACATACGCAGTTTTTTTAATCAATTAATAGGTAAAAGTGCGTCTTTGTTGCTTTTATTGAGTAACATAACTGATCCTTCTTTATCAGCAATCAATTAAAATGATCGTCTACAACTGATTTTTCTCGTTTCTATAATTGCTTTTGGAACTCTTTCCCGACGTCTACCGAAAGCTGTGCTGCGACTTTTTATATTTGAGCGCACCTGCTGAAAGGTATGAGCTTTCGGATTGTCATTTTATTGCCAGTGGTTCCCACCACTGGCAAAAATGTGGCGAATTGACTGGATAATGATCACTCTTTACATGATTGGTTAACACAATAGCTCATTTATAGAACTTTTTATCATAGACGTTATGATGAAAAGACTTCGTTCTTCGTTCTTTGTATCAAATAACAATAAGGTACAATAATAACAAACACACGCCGATATTTAGTAAAACACTGTCGAATGCTATTGCTTGTCAATGAAACATATTGTACATACAAAATATTGTCAATTTTCCCTTTTTGATTGTGATGCCCCACGTGCAAATTCTTTCGGGGTTAATTTATATTACATCTGCAGCTTAAATCACTACTGCAACATGGTATTCCTTGGTCAGTGTTTAATGAAGATATGATTTATAAATTCAAGAAAATAAAAAGGTAGTTTCATAAGTTCTTTGAACAAAAATATCCTTGTTTGAAAATCCTACATTCAGTCATAACAAGAAAAGTATAACACAGATGTGTTATATGTGGACGACATTTAAAAGAGGTTAGATGTTGGGTGTAAGAGTTCATGCAGGTATTTTCATAGCACTAACCACATTGAATGAATTTGCTCTATTTAAATTCAACAGTATCTTTCAAAATTGTTCTACCACGTACATGGCAATTCCTTTGGTACTTTCAGGATGAAAAATCTATACTAACTTTCTATATTCAGCATCTTGATCCCGTAAACCATGGGGGGATGGGAGGGGATGGGGATGAGTCACAATTATTCTGAACAACAGAAAAAGACCTACAAAAATGGTTAAACAATAATTATTTACTTTATAGACAAGAAATCGCCTTCTTGTAAAACAGAAACCCACAAGAACCATCAATTTCAACATCAAAAACATTTGTAAACAAAGAACCATCATAATATAGGTCACATTCACGCGCCGAAAATCAAGTCATAGGATTGCCAATATTCGTAAACAGAACACAAACTTTAATATCATCCAAGAATAACTATCTGAACAATGTCTCTTACTACACTCTTTCTATAACTGCTTACAACTATAAACTTTCAATTCGCATAATTAAAAGGAAACACCGACTCCTCGATCTATTTATATAATTTATACATGCATATATATTTATATTTATAGTTAAGGGGAGATAATTCAATTCAATATTTATATTTATATACTCAATTATAAATAGCTTGACATTGAACTTAAAGTGCATACAACATGGTTCCCGTTCATTACTCAACGATCTATATATAAAGCCGGGCCAGCTTGTTCTCAGCATTCGCTATAAACCTCTATTTAAAGCCGGGCCTAAACTCCCCTTCAGCCGGCCTAATTGTACTAAAGTAAATATACTCAAGTAATAGTTACATAGTAATAATATATTATGACCCATCATTCGTCCAGAAAACTAGTTTTAAAATGAGTTTCATTGCCATAAGTTTAATAGACAACAAACATCAGAAACTGCGCGTATAAGATTATTCCATATAATTGCCGTAAGAAGGTCTCTCTCTCTCTCTCTCTCTCTCTCTCTCTCTCTCTCTCTCTCTCTCTCTCTCTCTCTCTCTCGTACCGTCTCTTTAAAAAAATATATGTCAAAGTTTTCACTTTTTTCTGGGAGAGCATGTTATTCACCGCTTCTTCAGTGACATCCTGCTATGTCGCAGTTGCGTATTTATCCCCAGCACAAGGACATTACATTATTTAGATTATCTTAGAATATTATTCTAGCATTCGAGGCGTGAATTATAGCTACTATTTGTAGGTAGACTAAAATTGAGGAGCATTGGAGCATTCATGTTTTTCTTTATTTAGGTCGTCTCATCCATGTGCAAATGGAAAACCAAACAGATATCGGTATAATAATCTTGCACAGATTAAATGTGCATATCTATTTTTATATTAAGTCGGTTCTAAATTAACCCTACAAACAGCGAACAACATAAAAAAACAACGGAAAATGTAGTTGCTGCAGCATGTTACTTTTGACACCTTGTATTACATTTGGCCTACAATGCAATATTATTGTTGAGTGAAAGTCTCATAAAAACGAAAGTTGCTCTTCAAATAGATCTGACAAGGTGTATGTGTCCTACATCCGTTAGCATCGAACATGTCAAGTTAACAAACATGGGTACTTACGATTAACATGTGAAAATTAAGGCCTTCAGATCAGGGGTTTTCTTTAATTCCACATGCAGCATTCAAAAGTTAATGTACACCACACACTCATATAAATAGAACTGCGTCACTATATAGTGATTAGTGTCTGGCTTGTTATATTGCGCCGCTTACGGAAGGATATATTTTTTCATTCCCATCCATTTGTCCAGATCCATAATTAAGTAACCGATGATTGGATTTTTTTTGAAACTTTATGATCTTTAATGTAACGAACATGCAATGGTCAGGATATCGAAGGCGAAAGAGCCTACAGAAGATATGGATATATGGCATCATTTATACAATGGAGACAACATTTACAATGTTTCATTCTTTGTATTGCCTGATGCAAAGATTCATAACCAGTTTTACTTAATTCTTCAAGTAATATAAACGCTGAAGCGTGGAAAGACTGTCGACTATGGGAGGGAAATAAGTTTAGCAATCTGATTAAAATCATATCCTGAAAACCGCTACGCTATCATTTTGTTAGATCTGACTTTAGTGAGATTGTAAGTTTAGTAACTCGTCTGGTTCCCAGTACAGTGTACTGTAGCAGCTGATAGTGAGTTACATTGTGAGATGGTGCTTATTTCCAAGTGAATTTGTAGTTATCCTAGAGAACCACTTCTTTGAGTAATCTCCGGCAACAGCCGACCAAAATGTACGTAATCTCCGGCAACAGAAGACGAAAGTAGGATAAGCAGACCAATGTATGTCTTTTAAGGTGACATGTTCCCTTTCAAGTGTGTTTATTTTCAGATTATCGTTGAAGTCATAACACAGCGGAGCAGAAATCCTTAAGCGTAAATGATTAATAAATGACATCACTATTTTTTCTGAAATCCACCATTAGATTAAGTTTAATTGTAAGGTCCATGTTAATAAATTGAACTAATTAAAATATTTGTCTATAACTTACAGTCGATAAGAACAATCAATTGTTTTAATGTTTTAGTGCTTAAGAATTTTTATGACAACAAGCTGGCATTCCTTCATAGTTATTTGAGCACAGTCATACTTATGAGCATTTATTTTTTTACCCATTTGACTCCGCCGAGGCAGCGGTAGGCTCTATGGTAAATTTAAATATAGGTAAATAAAATTTTGACCAGAAATTCAAAGCAAACATTTAAATAAAACTAACCTGTAAATAAAGGTCTGTCAACTCATGTCTATTATTTATCAGCGTGTTGTATGAAATCAACCTCACTAAGCAGAAACCTTTTTGTTACGGAAAACCGAATCAACTGATATCAATTATTGGGATTTCCAAAGTCAACGACCTTTTGTCAAACTATTTACTATCGGAGGCAATGACCATACATTGAACTTTCCAAATAGCATAGCCCATTTAATTTAACCAGTAAACAAGGAAGTCTGTCAGATGTAGAACATAATGCATGATTTCAAGAATATGGTTGGCAAGCATAAACTTCTTGGTGGCTAAATTGACAAAAGAAGAGAGGTCGTCACCTATTTAAAACTTTTTGGTAAGATAATATGAGAATTACAAAACACGGTAATAACTAATAACAACTCATTGCATCAAAGCAATGCTATGAGTATTTATTATCGCATAAAATATTTTTTATTTTGCTGCCGAAGACAGCAAATTCTTATTATATGACTGGCTATAATTTTAATAATTGGCATCTTATGTTAATATTAGGGAAAATATTAGATGAAAATAACTTTAAAATCTTTTTATTATTATTTATTTAAAAATGCGATGACTTTAAAGAAAAGAATCAACACACGGCTAACACCACTCCATGTATACGTTTTTAATTTATTAACCCATATTGAACTTATGTACGTCTAGATTAGGATTTACACCGTTCGGGTTAAGGTAATTTATTATCAGGAAGCCAGCAATTTAGATCCTGATCGGACTGCGCGGATTTCAACACTGGTTGCCCGTTGGCCTTATCTCATGGATTTAAGGGTTTAAATAAATAAAATAAAACAACAAATATTCAACAATGAATGTGATACTAATTATGATGTTATCATGTCAAGTTAAATTTTTATTGAGATTAAAATCAGAGCCAAACAACATTTCATGATGGCAGCATATAAAACATTTGAGAAAACAACAATAAACCTTTTCGAGCTATAAACATCAAACCCAGTGAAAATATACTTTTTTGATGCTCAACCCAATTTAGCCTGAAAATAAGGATCCTATTCCTTTTAATTGTAAATAAAACGATATAAACTAAAACGAAATAAACTAAAATTATGATATAATTTATAACTGTAAAACAGACAGTTGTTTCTAATTATGAAAGCTGTTAATGTTCTATACATTTGAAGAATGAGTGCAGAATTGAGAAAAATTTGGTATAACCATGGGACATGCTTTCTTTTATTAAAGCTCAGTTGTGGTAAAACACGTTTTAACAGCAATTTATGTTTGGGTAAAACCTCGCTTGTAACCAATTGAATTCGGACATTCCTCCTGTTCCTGCTTATTTAATATATGTGACACCGGTATGTAAATGAGGATTTTAAGTCAAAGGCCAGGCCAGTATAGCAAATTGGAAAATAGAAAAGTTTTCCGGGTTCTAAAGTTGACCACAATACCAAAACCGTCATGTAGTTTAAGTACTACAAAGAAATCCCTTAAAACGTTAATGTAGTTAAATTTAACAGCCAATAAATACAGAAAATTTTTCCTACATCCTTCTAAAACAAAGATGCTCTTGATCAAATCACAATTCTAATTTATTATTAAGTTTACTTTTTCTCATGGATTCCGGTGGATTTTAGTACTGAATTTCGAAACCAAAGCCTTTTATTTTGTAAATGTTAGATACCTATCAATTTCAATTAACTGTAAATGCAACAAAACGATTTACATTTATATAAATCACAGTACTGATGTTTTTATTCGTATATCAATGTTTAAACAAACTGGATCTAAAACAATGTAAAATGTTTAACAGCTGGTCATTAGTTGTTATCAGTTATTATAATTATATATCAAAATTATACTTGTTAGACAGAAGCCTTTATACATGTTTTCGTTTCTTGTTACCATAAGAATATAATATGACGTTACCGTGAGGTTGACATGACGAATTGTTTATGTTGAAAAGTTTGAAAATTCAATTTGCATGAAACCTTTCACGATTTTCGACAAACTAAATTAGAGCGATTAACGTTGGGAACATTCGAATTTCACTCCACTACCCCCCCCCCCCCCCCGCCCACACACGCACAAAAATAGAAAAATAACTATAGCAATCAAGCATCCTGGTAATCGACGTAAGGAGCTTAAATTTCGAAAATAGTTTTAGGAAAATTACCCATTGTTGGCCAGCTCTTAATCATAAGCATCCATAAAACAAAAGAAAATACCATATGTCCGTATATACCATTGTAACATTCCACTATAACATTGAAATTCAAGTGCATTCATTAAAAACAATACATATATGAAGTAAAAATGTTCTACAGTATTCTATAAAAATATTATTTTAAGACATTTGAAATCTGAGACAGTCCTTTTTCATGTCTACTTTTGGTTCAAACATTTTCTGTATTATTTAAAAATGACAATATTTTTACAAATGATTGCAAGAAACAAAACAATATTGTTTTAATTTTAACTTTTGATTTATTTTTTTCATGACGTTGATCGTGCTTACATTTGCTTGAGACAGCATGTGTCATAAAAAATAGAACTGTTATACTTTCACTCCTTGACGAAATCACGTGTTTGGGGAGAGATACATTAGAATTTTTAAATTAATATCTCATTGAATATTGCTTATTAATTATTTTCATATCATACAAATCGAAAATATGCTTAAATATTCATAGCGTCAAGAGCTGTAGAGGTCTGAGATGAAACTGTTTCTCTTTCGCAGTATCTGATGTAAGAAAGACGTAAAATTGAATCAGAATGGTATTTCCCAAGGCCAGCGGCTATCATGTATTTATAATCTGTACACATGTAATTATATCATGTTTCGACCAATCAAATGTCCAAGTTTGAAGTTCCTAAGGGAAACCACCTTATTGATACTAGAGTAACATTTTACTGTCTTCATTCATCACCGATTACTACGAATGTTCTTTTAATTTTATATATTTCCTCATGTTACCACAAAAACTGCTTGTGATTTACACATATTACTGAGCGAAGTGAGTTTCAATGTTGAAATTAAAACAAAAGTTGGATGCAAGTTCCCTCTGTTGTTGCGAGATTATCTGAAGCAGTTTAGACAAGCTGCGTACATGTTTCAAAGTATTATGAAAGCCACTATATTTTTCAGAAACAATAAACAATCATTTGCAACGTAAACATAATCAATCATCAGACACCGACTGTCATTTGTAGGTTTTCCATTATGAATGAGAGATAGCTTTCTGTGTCATTTTTCGGAAATTCGGATTATAATTTTGAAAATGCTGAGACCTTAAATAATAAAACATACAATATTATTTCTATCCAACAAATGTTGGAGTTTTGATTTCTCGGATATGGCCCTGATAGGAATTCTTTGCGTATTTACATTAGAAATCGAGATAGATAATATTTGTATTCGTTTAGTATGTGTTGTGCACTTGACCAATGACTTACTGAATAATCAAGATTTTCATGTTTTAACAGGGGAACGAGGACACTATGACAGTTATGCTGACTGTGCTCGTGGCCCAAGAAACTACCGGAGATAGGTCATCAGAGGGTTTTGGAACGTTAAAGGGTGGAAATGTGATAAACATTGTGATAATTTTATTTTTAGAAACTTTTGTGTAAAGGAAAATACCTTTGATATTTTAGGACTGGCTGAAACCCATCTCATGACTGATGAAGAAATAGTTCTTGATAATTATACATTTATTGGGCATAATAGAACCAAATTACATATTATAATGCTAAAAAGGTGTGGCCTTTTTATTAAGTAATGAATTGTTAAAAGATTTTAATGTATCTGTCTTTGATAATGAATATGAAGGTATATTGTGGATAAAATTGAATTGTAAAAATAATTTTTATGAAAATATAATTGAATGTGTTTGCTATTTAACTCCTGAAAACTCCACAAGACAGGTAGGTGGTCAAAAATTTAATGAAAACCTTTTCTGTCAAATTGTTAAATATCAAGAGGAAAACACTTGTATGTTTTTGTGCAGGGAATTTAATAGTAGATGTGCAAATGATCCAGATTTTATATCTGGTGTAGATAATGTATCTGATCGACATGTTGTTGACTTTTCAACAAATGGGTTTGTTTTATACTTAACTTATTTTTTAATCAATGTGAATTTTGCCATTTTAAATGGACGTAATACAATCAGCAACAACTTTACGTTTATTGGTCCACAAGGTGCATCGGTCGTAGACTTTTGTTTGGTACCTTACGAGTCTTTGCAGAAGTTTGTAGACTTTGAAGTTCTTACTATGTCAAATATATAAGAAAGTTATGCTTTGTTTAGTAATTTTCAGAATAATGATATACCAGACCATTCTATATTAAAGTGGAAACATGTTTTATCAAATTATGGTAATTGTAAAGAAAATGTACCGGATAGAAAAATACTAAACACTAACAAAGATGTGTATGTTTTTTAAAACATTGATGATAATTTTATGTCAACTCCAGATGTTCATTCTAGAATTTTAGCACAATTGAACAGCTAGAAAGCTCTGTTTTATCTCAAAATAGTATATATCAGGCTTATAAAGATTTTGTAAATATTATTCATAATGAAATGGACAGTAAATTGAAACGTAAGACAGTTAAGTTTTCCACATCTAATGTTACTAAGAAAAAGCTAAGAACAAAGAAACCCTGGTGGTCAGATGACTTAACTGTTCTAATTGGTCAGAAATGTGTAAAGCTGAAAAACAATGGCTTAAGTGTAAGTCAAGGGAAAGGTCTAATCTAAGACATGTATTTGTGCAGAAAAGAAAGCATTTTGATAGTAGTGTCCAACGTGCTAAGAAGCGTCATGCTAACCAAGCTCAGAGTGGATTAGAAGCAGCTGTAGATTCTACATCAGGTACATTTTGGAAAAAAATGAGAATATAGGGTTAGGCAACGAACGCTTAAAGAAAATCCCTTTGAGATTAATTTGCCTGATGGTTCCTTATGTAATGACCCAGGTGTAGTTCTTGAGAAATGGCGCACTGATTTTCAGGGCCTTCTTAGCCCGGATGACACTACGATAAACTGGGATAATAATAATAATAATAATAATAATAATAATAAGTGTAGAATTAGAAGATATTACTTTAGATAATTCTATTTTTAATCAAATGATACACATTGATGAAGTAGTTAAATGTATTTTATCATCAAAATCAGGAAAATCGTCTGGCATTGATGAAATCCCTAATGAATTACTGAAAAATGATGCAGCAATTGCAATGTTACATAGTCTTTACAACAGATGTTTTATTACTGGTTAAGTTCCAGAAAGGTATTATTTGTCCTATACCAAAATCATCTACATCTGATCCTAGAGACCCTTTGTCATATCGTGGTATCACACTAGCGCCCACAATGTATAAAATGTATTGTAATATTTTGAATAATCGCATTACAAAATGGTGTTGTGTTGAGCATGTTATTAAAGATGAACAAAACGGGTTTGTTAAAGGAAGGAGTACTATCGACCATGTTTAAGCACTGACAAATGTTATTGAAACTAGAAAACTGAAAAAAACTATCTACATTTGCAGCATTTATTGATCATCGAAAGGCTTATGACACGATCGATAGCACCCTTCTTTTTGATAAATTAAGACGTGAGGGACTGCAGGGCCGCCTGCTGCAAGCTGTGATGTCTCTCTACAGTAGTGTGAAATGCTGTCACTGTGAGATTAAACGGATATAACACTGATTGGTTTGACGTTAAGTGTGGCTTGAAGAATGGTTGTCCGCTCTCCCCCGTGCTCTTTAATCTATATATAAATGATCTTGTGACATATCTAAACAACCTGGATATAGGTATTGATATAGAGGATAGAAAAGTTTGTATTTTGTTATTTGCCGATGATGTAGTTCTCCTGGCTGATTCGGCTCAGGATCTACAGATTCTTTTAGATGCATTAAATGTTTGTCGTACACAGAATAAAATGCAAATCAATAACGATAAATCTAAGATAATGCATTTTAGGTTTCATAGTATTGTAAAGTCAGATTTCGTATTTTATAATGCAAATGCTCCTCTAGAGATTGTATCACATTACAAGTATCTAGGTGTTGTTTTAAATGAATTTTTAGATTTTCATGAAATAGCAAAAACTGTTGCAATGTCAGCTTCAAGAGCATTAGGGCTAATTATATCCAAAAGCAAGGTGTTTGGGCGTTTTCCTTTATTCAACTTTCACAAAACTGTATGATACTTGCGCTTGGCCGATAATAAGTTACAGTGCACCTATATGGGGAGATAAGTCATATTCTTGTATCAATGCCATTCAGAACCGGGCAATGCGTTTTTATCTCGGCGTTGGGAAGTATACGTCAAATGCTGCAGTTTTGGGGGAGATGGGTTGGAATCCACCAAATGTTAAGCAATGGGGATCTGTATTTAGACAGCACTTTAGAAATAATCATATGAATGACACCAGAGTTAATAAGAAAATGTTTGACTGGGCAAAATCTTGTAATGTTAAAAATAGATTTAAAAGAATAAAAATATGTCTCCATGATAATGATATGTCACATGTGATTGATTAAGATGTCAGAAACTCAAAAATTATTGTGAAAGAAATAGAATGTAAAATATTTGATCAACAAATTGCTATTTGGAAAAATTAAATAAATAGAGAGACTGGAAACAGAGGTCAATGTGGAAATAAACTAAGAACCTATAAGCTTTTTAAACAAGATTTTAAAACAGAGTATTATGTTGAAAGAAACATTCCTTTTAGGTACAGAAGTGCCTTTGCAAAGTTCAGGTGCGGAGTTGCACCAATACGTCTGGAAACTGGTAGATATGAAAATATTGCTGTTTGTAATAGAGCATGTTTCCATTGTACAAATACTGTTGAAAATGAGATGCATGTAATTCTACATTGTCCAATCTATGCCAATATTAGATGTCAATTACTGCATACTCTATCTACAAATTATGAATGCCAGATTTAGAGAAATTTATTTACATTTTTATCAAAGAGAATTTGATGCATTTGTCAGCCAAAACCTGCTATAATATTCTCCAAGAAAGGAGAAAACACTTATATAAATGACAGTTTTATAACAACTGTAAATATGTAGAGCTGTATATAAGAATAATTTAATAATACAACAATTCTTTAAGTGTTTTACAATTTTGCAAATAGAACTGATATATGCCGTACTACGAGTACACTATTGTTTTAAGATCCATATATGTCTTAATTAAAGTGCATTACTTAGTTTTATCATAGAATGTTTTCAGTGTTTTAGGTGTAAAGCTACTGTATCTTTTAGTATAAAATAGTCTCTTATAATTATAAATCAATAATGATTGGTCACATGCATGTACTACTACATTTATATAAATTCATTGTATAAACTGTGTTGTGTATATGTAATGTGAATGAGACTCTAATAAAATAATTGAATTGAATTGTTTTAACAAACGTAACCTTTTCGCTTGAAGCTTGGAAAAGAAAGCATTTCTTACTTGGTAACAGCAAACTCGCAGCGTGCTTCCCTTTTATGGTAAATTGCAAATAGAATTTTAGGGATTTGTCAGGTCTAACTATTTGTCTCCATTGTTCTAACTTTTCTTAACATATGCAAAATAAGCATACACTTAGAGCATTATTTGTAAAGTTTGATAGAAGTGCATTGTGCCGTTTGAGAGATTTTTATATTTTTCTTTTTTGTCTATGGCAAAGCAATGGCGAAAGGCGCAAAACCTTACGGGTTAATCAATTTAACTGTCATTAATATATATATTGCATTTAAAAACCTTCAACTTGAGTGACACTTTACTTTTATTGTGACATGTCAATCTTAATTGCATTTAAGGTTCTGGCTTCTTATGAGTAAAATTATTATTTTATGTTACCCATTTAGCGTTGTATTTTAACATTTATGACACTTCTCACCCAGCTGTCATATGTTAATTCCCTTGTCCAGAACTGTCCACAATAATAAGGACTAAATCTTTTACCTAGTGTCATTCGAACTTTTGTTGTTAAATACAAATTAAAGTGAAATTCAATTATTGTGGATATTTTATTATTCCACAGGTAAGTAAACACTAATAGTCAGTTATTCTAATGTGTGTCAAAATTATTGTTCCTATAATATATATATATATATAGTTATTTAAGGGCTTACCACACTCCTCCCAAGCACGTTCATCGATAAAATGAAAATTATCAAAATCTCAATAACGGCAAAGAGCGTGGAATAACAATTCATAAACACGATGAATTTCCATAACGATATATTTTAGTGCTAAATCAAACGTCTGTCAAAAAACCTGCAGAAAAATATAAATTCCCACAAAAAAAACGTTGCTATTTTCTTTAGAACCCACTTATTTCTCTTGAGTCTGAATAGATGTACATAACAACTATGAGATAATTCAAATAAATCATTTTAAATATAAATGTCTTTATGACCAGATCTTTGAGGCACACTACCAGGAACAATTATACACAAAATGGACACTACAATACCTAACTTTAATAAACATTTTGATGGCGAGCCAGCCTAGGTTTTTACATTGCTCATGCATGGTCAGAGCCCATCCCCAGCTTGACCTTACATGGATACGCCACTGTTCAAATTGCGTCACCTTCGTAGTAGTTCCCCTAGTGTCGGGAAAAGTATTTTACGAAAGAAGGTAAAAGTAAGGATTTCTTAATTTCTATTTACGGTAAGGATTTTCTTTGTTTTGGTGTTTTTCTTAATCAATTGTAACACAAGTTTTGCCATTATGACGACTAGATCTATTACGGGTTCAAAATTTAGGACGCGAGTTTATCCCCGTGAAAATGACTTTAGGGTATGTTTAGGAAAACATTAGAATGGTTTCGGGAGCAGTATACAGTTATACTGTAATATTTGCGCAAATATTTCTTAATCTCGAATTGCGTTAAGTAAGTGGAATTGCAAGAAGTTGACACCAATCGTCTTTTATGGGGAAATCTTTTCTTAAAAGAACCTAGAAGCTCGATTTGTTTCTTTTATCCCTGTCATCGTGTTCTTGCTGATTTTACTCCAGATGCTCTGGTCTCGGAAAGATCATTGAGTACCCGCCCTTTGGCTTTGCAATGCTATTAGCTTCTTATGTTTTTATGTTTGTATGCTTTTGCATACAACATTGTTGAGCTGATGGGTGGGTTGGAGTTATTTCACCAAGACAATTTGTACTTGTCTTGTGATACGAGAACCTGTTGGGGCAAGTGTGAGGTTGGTGCACCCTAGAACCTGGTTTAAACCCCCAGTGGCAATTTGATTTGCCACTGACCGTTCCAAGGCGGTAACCCCTCGGGTTCTCATTTTTGTTTTTTGATAGTGGCGTCCTTTTTGAAACTGATTATTTTATTAACCATGCTCTCTCCCCCTCTCTTCTTCTTGACTGTGTGGGGAGGCTGTTGTTTTCTGAATGTGGCAATTCCTGATATGCATATTTCACCTTTTTATTTAAACTTAAAACTCAAATTTTAGGATGGGAGTTTTCAATGCAGCAATGATAGACTTTGGTCATTTCTTTCATGCCCCTAATTCTCTTGATAATAACATATTTTAACGTTATCAAATTATGGAAGCATATTTGTGCCACAACTTAACCACATAAAACAACGTGAAAATAATGGAGTTTTTCGCAAAAAAGAGTTTTTTTTCGCGAAAACATTCATATTTTCACGATTAGAAAAAGTTATGTTAACACGAATTTATTTCTGTAAGTGCTCTTAACTGCCACAACATAAAGATAAAGTTTTCATGTAAATAATGGAGGATTTCACGAAAACACGTAACTTTTCACGAAACCTTAAAAATTTCACGAAAGATATTTTTGCATGAAAATAATGGAAGATTTCACGAAAACAGATAACTTTTCATGAAATCGTAACAATTTCACGAAAGATGCTAGTTATCTAAAAATTATGGAAGCATATTTGTGCCACAACTTAACCACATAAAATAACGTGAAAATTATGGATGTTTTCGCGAAAAAAAGTTATCTGTTTTCGAGAAAAAAAATCTGTTTTCGTGAAATCCTCCATTATTTTCATGGATACTATATCTTTATGTTGAGGCAGTTAAGAGCATTATCAGGAATAAATTCGTGTTAATTTCTTCCGTGTGTAATTTATCTGTTTTCGCGAAAAAAAACCAACTTTTTTTGCGAAATCCTCCATTTTTTTCACGTTAATTTATATGGTTAAGTTGTGGCGCAAACATGCTTCCATATCAAATAAATAATTTTATACAAGCATTTATTTATTAAAATTAAGAATGCATACATGTACTGGTGAACAAAGATAAATGTACGATGTGTTTGTCTATAAATAGAATGTAAACAAGTGAATTTTAATTTGAGTTGTATTTTCTGCACACCAGCGATGCTGTAAAGTACGGAAGCCCATTAGGGCCGTTTTGAGTTAGAAGTTAGAAGGCAACGATTCGAAAATAGATGTTAGATCTTAGAACTTAGGTCTTAGAACTTAGAAATTATACGCGAAAACGCCATATTGAATGGAAGACAGACAAAAAGATGGACAAGAGATAAACTTCTTATTATAATTCTTTAATTTTATTTCTTATATCACAGTAGCGTTGTTTGTGCTGTGTGGCGGCTGTAAAAAGTCTCCCCGTACATTCAGTCAGTGCTGTTATCAGTTACGTCCTTTGAAAGTCGTTGAGCACGATACTTATGTACTATGTTATAGTACTTCTAAATTGCTTTTGTTTAAATGTTTCGGCCAGTTTATAGATGGGTGGTATCAATATCCCAGCCAATATAGATTCGGATATTGTTCAATCACCCCAAGGATATACTTCCTGCTTTTTAAATTTTGCCTTTGGCGTTATTTGTGATATGCAGGATTTATATTCTTAGATCCCCTGTCAAAATTCTATTTTGTTTAGTTCCGGATCAAAATTGTACTGTTTATTGGTTTGAATATTGAGTTGCGCTCAACCCGGGGCTAGGCGGCATGGGCAGTAAGATGCATTTCCATTACTGCCCATGAACAGGCTAAATCAAACCGAGCCTGCAATATTTTCGTATTTGTCGTGTTCGATTCAAAGTTCCCTTTTCATTTATTTTCAAGAATTAGTGAGATGTAGCTAGTAAGTTAAAAATCAGGTTATTATATCGGTACAACTTCAAGGGCTGAGTCAAAACAATCAATTTCCATAGGCATAGGGTGACCAATCTATCTATAACTGGCTGGGACGAAATTCAAAAGTGGTTTTTATAGCCAGTTCAAACTAATTTAGCCAAATACGGCTAAAATAGATCTTCAAGATGACAACTAGAAAAGCAACTTGAGGTTCAACCTAATTACTTCTTTTACTTCAGAGAAAGGGGAAAGGAAGGCGAAAGTAAACGTTATGTCATCATCAAGCAGAGGTTTCTGCAGAAAACGAAGGAATGCAAAGGTATTATATTTGAGTATTTAGACACTCGGATCATTTGCAAATTAATGATCTCGGAAAAATGTCAGATTATTTAACATGGGGGTGTTACATTTAGTGAGCATCGATAACGAATTCAATAAGGTGTAACTCATTGATTCATATGAAAAATCCAAACAATATGATCTATTTAGTTTCTAAAGTAACTCTATCGAGTATAAAAGTAACGGTCACATGAAGTCTACATTCGCATAAAGTCAATTTTCGTGCTAGGTTTATTTTTATCTCACCAGAATTTGTGACCAGGTGACTTTTGCGATCAAACTTCAAAAAGTATGGCTGGCTAGCTGGCAGGCTGTCTAGCCGTCTTTCAGTCTGTCTGTCTGTCGGTTCGTACATTTATCCATCTGTCTTATTGACAAAATCCAAGGCCATAAGTTGAATTTGAATTTAAACAAAAGTTGTGGGAATTATATTTTGGTTAATGTTCTTTCAAAGTTATAAAATAATTCATTTCTTTTAAAAAGTTGTTTGATTTTTATGAAATTTGCTTTGATTATTTCTCTTTTTAAAGGTTTTGCTATGGAAACCAAAGGATTTGCAATCAAGGGAATGTCAATGTCACCCAAGCAACCTAGCAACCATTTATTTTCATTTGCAACCATTTACTTTCATATCAACCAATGACTTCAAAAGCCAATAAGTGACTCGAGGTAGCCATTGATTTTTCTTATCAACAGGTGACACCCATAGCATCCATCAATTTTCCTCAGTGGCCATTGACTTCAATGTAACAATTGCTTTTCCTTAGCAACCATTAATTCCATACCAACAAAGTATTCTTAGCGACCAGTGACTTTCAAAGTTACAGCTCACTTTAGTAACTAGGGAAAAGGTGAGGTGAGCAGTTCAATGTACTTATCAAAATGACTGTAAGCAAATTATCATTGAATATTTAACTTAGGTTATTGAAAATGATCTTTTTTATCAATTTATCTCAACTAAGTAAAATGTGTTTTCTGCTTTGTAGGAACCTGATGAGAAGGAGGAGAAAAAAGAACTGATGATGAAACAAAATAATCTATAGAACGACAGTTTCAGTCTGAGGAGCTAAGCTGTATTACCCGGGCTGATTTAAATGGCATAAAGTGACAAAAATGACATACTAAATCCACCCCAAAAGGATTTTATTCATCAAATGGAACATGCATTGAAGTTGTTTCGTAACACCCTTTCATTTAATAGCAATTCATACAATGATTCTCTTTCTTTTTATATTTGACGAATACTTGGCCTAATGCAATGCCATTTACGCGAAAGAACGGCTTCGTTACACTTGATTTAGAGGCTCTTTTAGAATATCTAACTTCACTGGTAGCAGTTTTTTTTATTTGACGAATACTTGGCTTAATGCAATGCCATTTACGCGAAAGAATGGCTTATTAACAGTGGATTTAGAGGCTCTTTTAGAAGATCTAACTTCACTACCCAGATAGCAGACATAAGTTGGCCCAACGTTGGCCCAACGAAGATGTTTGCGTTGGCCCAACGAAGTTTGCCAACGTTGGCCCAACGCCTTTTTGCTAATTGGGGCAACATTGGCCCAACGGTTAGCTGGACGTTGGCCCAACGCCTGAATTTTTTATGTGTACGTTGGCCCAACGTTGGCCCATCATATGGTTTTCCACGCATACAGTTGGCCCAACGTTGGCCCAACACATGTTTCCACGCATTTGGTAGGATACTAAATGAAAGAAAATAAACTCAAAATACATTAACAAATTTTAATTCGACATCAATGAGTGAATACACAGTATATCAACAAAATATCATATTCCCTCTCATTATGATTGCCACTTCGCTCTTGACCACTTCCTTCTTTTTCTGTTCTCTTTATTCTCCTTTACGTTATTTCATATCTCACACAGTCATTCTTCGTCAGTTCAATATCTAAAATGAAAAACGTAGAGCTATTGGCAATTGTAATTAATACCCAGATTTAACTAAATTTCATTTATTTGGAAATACAAACATGCTTAAAAGATTATTGATACAAGTAAATAATGTTAAATATATCGTTAATATATCTTAACATTTTTTTAATATAAGTTATTAGAACTTTTTAAAACAAAAATGTTTAATAAGTTCAACTTACATTTTAAGCTGCAAAAGTTGTAAAACAACAACATCGTCTATACACGCAGCAATCTGACACACAGTGAAACGGTTTATGAGCTCTTAGAACTTCTTGAGTTATAAAGGGTGAAACTCGGGTCAAATCCTGCATTATCAGACATCTTGAGTAATTTATTGGCTTTCATGCATGTACATAGAATAGGATTTCTCTCAAGTTGTACAACAGTTGATCATACTGAATTTTAATGGCATCAAATTATAGCACGTTTTTTGTATAAAACATACACTTTAAAACTTATTTACATAGAATCAGAGCAATACATGTCATGTACAAGTTATAAAATTAAATTAAAAATATGTTAAATAAATGATCACATCAAATGGAAATAATAAATGCTGATTTCAATATTTAATTCGGTATATGTTTTCCCGAACTTGAGTTTAAGGTTAATAACTCTCTGCGACAGTAACACAATTAAATATGAGCTGTGTTTAAAATTTAATATGTATATTTTAGTTTTTCATCGAGACATCGGCCCAACGTTGGACCATCTTACAATTAGTCCCATGCATAAATACAACTGATAATCTTCCTTGGGCCACCACCGGAGATTAATGTACAGAAATTCAATGGTTGGCCCAACATTGGGCCAACGCAGGTTACAAAAGGCATGGTTCACATAGTTGGGCCACCGTTGGCCCAACATGGAAATTACGTTAACGGTTTTCAGTGGTTGGGCCAACCATATCATGTTATCTGGGTAGTAGCATTTTTTTTTATATTTGACGAATACATGGCCTAATGCAATGCCATTTACGCGAAAGAATGGCTTCATTACACTGGATTTAGAGGCTCTTTTAGAAGATCTAACTTCACTGTTAGCAGTGGCTGCTTTAGATGATCCAACTTCATCTGTAGCAGTGATTATGTTTTTCGATGTTTTTTACCATAAATTTTAAAATAAACTCAACATAACTTGAGTATTTCTTGTTTTTTACCATATAAGTTTATGTATTAATGTATCTTTATTTTGCAGATGGTAAGACACGTTAGAACAGTGAAGAAAAATAGCGAGATCTAAAAATTTCCTCAACTTCTATTTACATTAATTAACAAAAACTAAACATCACAAAACATCATTTTAAATGCCAACATGAGTAATATGACACTGACAACAATTTATTGTGTCCTCGTGACTTGCATATGTAAACTTTACGAGATATTAGTAAAAGTGTGTTTGACCTTCAATTTTCTGGTCGCTTCCTGGTCGCGCAAACGGATGACAATCACTGATTTCTCTTTTAGTAATTGAAAGTTTTTTACAAAGTACACAACATTTTCTTGTCAGTAACATTGCACTCACGTGGGAATTTAAAATTATGTTTTGTATCGCTTAGTTTTTGTGAATTTATGTAAATAGAATTATTAGGAATTTTAAGGTCTAGTTTGTTTTCTTTACTATTCTACCGTGTGTTACAGTATGCAAAATAAAGATATATTAGTAACATTCATTGATGCAAAGTTTCATTGAACGGCATTTTGCCATTATTGAGATTTTGATAATTTCTTTTTATTGATGAATAGGATTGGGAGGAGTGTGGAAAGCCCTTAACAATTCTTGACTAATTAAACAATTTCCTTAACATTGATTATTTGGCCATGACCTACAGAAAATTTCTGTCTAAGTTCTAATGTCTAAGTTCTTATATTTACGTTCTAATGTCTAAGTTCTAAGAACTAAGTTCTAATGTCTAAGTTCTAAGAACTAAGTTCTAATGTCCAAGTTCTAATGTCCAAGTTCTAATGTCTAAGTTCTAAGAACTAAGTTCTAATGTCAAAGTTCTAAGAACTAAATTCTTATGTCTAAGTTCTAACAACTTTATTATAAAACCTTAGTTATAACATATTTATCGCATGTATGGTCAAGATTCCTTTAGTTTTGCGATACATTATAATATATGTTCAGATGACCCCAATTTGGAGCCAAGAGCAGTTCACACCATCAAACATTTTTGCAGAGTAATGCCTCTTTGTCATCTATGGAAATTGTAGCAAATGGTATTTCAATACTATATAAGACAAAACATTTTCTTTTAATATACTTATATTATGATGACCATAAGTTTTCTGACAATAAGCACAACTAGCACAAAATAGATATTATTTTCGACTATGACAGACAGGTTGAATAGTCAGTAATCACACGAATTTTGTAGTACTACAATTTATTTCATACGATTTACGAAACCTCTGCTTCATTGTAAGTCACTGTAAAATCAATTATCTCAACATCACCTCATTCATCGGTAAAATTTCAATGTACAATGTTAACGATTCGTCGGCTGTCAAGGCCCTTCTGTTATCCAACAACAGCACTCGAACGCGATCCTCGGTTTCGTTAGAATAAACCGTTTAGGTGATCCATAAATTTTCTGGGATATCTCTTGATCAACATGATGACCATAATTATGTCCACCATCAAGTAAACAGTACATTATATCGGGTCTTCCGCAAGTAATATCAAAATTCTTTTGGGGTCAAAAATTTGAGCGTTCCACTGCTGAGCTATCATGTCGAGTTCTGCTTGGATCAATCCATGAAACAATATCTGAGGCATTTTAATGTTAATAAGATTTGTTGCATCCAAAACGTTTACGTCAAGTAGATCCTTGCAAATTGAAATCCACCAGTGGACCCTATGTCTACTAAGTCCCAACAGGATTCTATACGCTGATTTGCTACACGCTTTCCCTACATTAACATTTTCAATCTGAAAAATGGTTGAGGCAGTGCTAGCGTCGAATTTTCAGTTCCTCTATCGCAACGATAAAGCCTTGGGGCAATGCCAAATTCGTTTATGGTTATACACCACAAATTCAATTTCCATAGACTTCCATTATAACCCGTCATCAATTTCTGAATTTACTATTGGGTCAAGCCCTTAAAATCATACAATTCTCAAGAGAACCAACCTAGACACACCATAAAATACCAATTCCACCATAGCATGACCAATAAACTTTTTCGGTATTTTAGCCAGAAGTGTATCACCCCAGTCTCTGTAAAACTTTTGTTTACATTCTGTCAAAAATGATATCTATTTTTAAAGTTGAGTTTCAATTTTTTTTCATTATCAATTTCATATTATTTGTATTCAAATTACTACAAAATCATTATATTTTCTCAAAATAATTTTCTTTTTAAAATATTTATTTTCATTTTCTACCAATCAGGCTTGACTTCCTGTAACTAGTCCGCAAATTCCCTGCACAAAATTATTTAGAGGCCTGATCACAAATATTTAGTGGTGTATAACCTTTATTGTGTCTTGGTAGTATGACGCTATTACTGTGGGTGTGTTGTTG
This sequence comes from Corbicula japonica, assembly GCA_038501625.1. Taxonomy (NCBI): domain Eukaryota; kingdom Metazoa; phylum Mollusca; class Bivalvia; order Venerida; family Cyrenidae; genus Corbicula; species Corbicula japonica. The sequence goes on along the minus strand of JAZAYU010000693.1, from coordinate 31,530 downwards.
CTGTTATTTATGACATTCGAGATAATATCTTCGGCGTGATAATCGGTGTGCTTTGTGTTCACTAGTTCCTTTGAGATTGATTTCATTACAGACACCACAATTCGGTAGTCAGTCACTAACTTCTGCCTCGAACACTGTACACTATACACTCCCCTAGATTTCTACAACTCAGGTGTACGTGTTTTGCGTCGGGCAAGATTGTTAGCTTTCAGTATACGCTTAAGTTGACGCAAGCTTAGTTTACTTTCACGCAAAATATATAATAACAAAATAATATTATTGTACTTTAAGAATCACGGAATCGACCAAGAACTTGTGGACCAGTATATGGAAGTGTCACGTGACTTTTTCCAGCAGCCAGTTGAGGAGAAAATGAAGCACGTGCGTGGCACGGAGTTGAACTTTGGTTGGGTTGCTGTGGAGAGAGAGAAACTGAATCCTGAGCGGCCTGGAGACTTAAAAGAGGCATTTAATTATCTCCCAGCGGATGACCCCGACGACTTGCCGCGATATGTTCACATGTTGTGCCGAATTATCACATCGTGTATGTGATGCGTTGTCCGTAGGTCTCAACCTCGGAGAAACCTTTATGAGAGATGCCCATAAACGAGTTGGATTAAAAGGCAACCCAACCACGTTACGTAGCTTGTACTATCCTCCTATCCCGCCAGAGTCCAAAATCAAACCAAATCAGATACGCCTTGGTGAGCATTCAGACTACGGTACGATCACGTTACTGTTTCAAGACAACATCGGGGGACTTGAGGTGAACATCCCTGGCGTAGGTTTCGTACCCGCCACTCCCATCCCAGGAACTGTGGTAGTGAACATCGGGGACCTGATGCAGCGGTGGACGGCAGACTCTCTTACTGCTACCAAGCACCGTGTTCTCATTCCGGAAGTGGAATTCAAGAAACGGAAACACCGTCAATCTGTGGCATTTTTTGTTCATCCTGACAATAATTACGTGATTGAATGTTTGGACGGTTCGAAAAAATATGAACCCATCTCAAGCATTGATTACCTGAATTACAGATTTAGTGAACTACATATTGACAGTGGTCATGTGCCGAAGTTCAAAGAATCGCACAAAAGGAGCTAGATAATTTATATTGACATCTTATATTTTGTATCAACACATATTTTGATTTTGTTTGGAGTGATTGCGTTATACATGAATTTCAAGAATATAATGTAATCTTGTTTGCGGCTCACCTGAACACTTTGGTAATCAAATGCTTATTTTACACTTGGATGTGTGCTGCTTACCGCACTGTTCCATAAAATATTGTAAATATATTATGGCGAAAATTTATTTTATCTGAAACTAAAATCACATAAAATGCCAGAATCCGAGACAATTTCCCAACTGAGAAACCATACTTCCCTATCAAGAAAAACAAGTAAAAGGAATGGCCATTTTGACGTCCAGTTCAGAAGTCTTTCATTTCATTTCCACGAGAGAATAAGGTTTTAAAAGAGTTTTGTAGATTCTAAACCCTAAGAAATGTTACATTTTAACGAGATATTGCCAGATTTGGAGGTGGCAGCTTTATAGTCTGATGTGTCGGGTAGACCAGGCCTTCACGGAGAGCAGCAAAGGATATGTTCGTTCGTTATAATACTTTGCATGAAATACAGAAAAGACTTTCAGTAAATGTTGTACTTTTTACATAGAAAATAATCGTTCAAACAATTACATGTATATTTAAATAAAATGAACAATAAATCTTCTGTTTGACAGCCGCTTATATTTTTGTTTGTTTGAACGCCATTAGCATACAATATCAGTAATGTCGTATTTATAGAAGCTGAGTGCTGAATCAGATACTACGTAAGTGACTGGTATAACTGCGCCAAGTATAGCTTGCTGTTCCAAATGCGGTTCATAGTTGTTTACCCAGTTCTGTTTAATTATTTGCCTTGCTTAAAGAAAAGAAAACATATTTATATTCTTTTGACAAAAACATAAGTGGCAAACACAATATTTTACATTTTCCAATGTACTTCAATACTAATGTTAATTATATTTCAATGCTTTGTCCATCTAATATATCTCAAGTGCATTTGCCAATACCATAAATCTTACTTTAATTTATTTAATTATGAAATTTTATCTTATATCAATTGAAGGTAAAAATGTTGCGTGTATTTCTGCTGATATCCCCATCGCACTCTCTACTTATGAGCAGGCTCTCCAGCAGTATGTTATGAAAAACTAGGAGAAAACTAGGAAGCAACAGCACAAAAAACTAGGAGAAAACTAGGAAAAACTAGGAAGAAATTGTAAAAAACTAGGAACTGTTTAAAGTTATCGCTTTACCGTGTCATCTTTGCATATATAAATTTACCATTCATGCAGATTCAGAGACTGATGAGCTGACTACTTCCTTGCTAAATCAGGTCTGGCTTACTGTTGTCAAACATAAACCAATGTTTTTTTATTCATTAATAAACATTAACAATTAACAAACCAGAGTTAACCTGTTCAGTTCTTAAACATTCATATTCATATACACTAGTCAAAAGTTCTAAGTGCACACTTGATAAATGTTGATTTTTCAAATTATTTGATTGAATCTTTCAAAATAGTGTTAATTACAATGAAGAAGAATCAATATTCTATTAAAGCACACCAAAAAATTTAAGTCTTCTTAACCAGATTAAAAAATAATAACATTTTAGCGCACTTGTACTCAGACAGCAATTCTCAAGTTAATTAACATTGCATCGGCTATCATTTGTGATCGTTTTCTCATCTCTGTATTATTTAAAGTTCATGTACATTTAAAGAAAATTCTGTAGTTTGCCATTCCATTGCACTGAAATAGCTTCATGTAGCTTTGTAATGGTCTGCTGGGCACGATGAGCCAACGCACTCTTCTCTATTTTATCCATAACGTTTTTACAGGATTTCAAGGAGAAAATTCCATTTCTTTCACAATTCTTTGTGCAAAAAGCTTTTGAATTGTCTAGCAGTTTGGGATGATGCAATTTTCTATGATAGATGTGTAACAGCCTTTCCGAACGAAAAAAATGTATTCATTTTGATAAAATTGACCAGTTTTCGGACACGCTTTTTGACCAAATAAACGTCATTTTCGAATAATTCGATGTTAAAGTTTATTGAATTTCTATAAATTTTAGTTTTAAATTTTTATTTATTGGACACTTATCCAACATATTTTACACTAATATTTTCGAGTTTACGTTGTTTTACGTAAATATTTAATGACGCTATTGGGTAACGTCAGCGTTCAACGTAAGCAGCGTAATCAATCTAGAACATAATATCGTTTGATTTTTCTTCTTTAGTTAATAAAATATGCAAAAATGAGGTATTTCTTTTGCATTTACGACAACCGTCAAGATTTTTTACAACAAATTTGAAGTTGTGCGGGTGAAACGAATTTTGACGGAAATGTCGTTGTCTGCTGACGTCAACAGTTCAATGGTTACAATTTGTTGGTGTGTTTTTCGTGTTTGTCTGGAGTCGGTGAACATGTGAAAAACAAAAACGATTGAAAAAAATTAATTTCTATTGCCTCATGGGGATTACGCATAAATAGCGTATGCCGACGTGGATGACGTAATACATAAAATATATGCACGGTTTTCAAAACAATATTATTGTTTGACCATAATTAACATTATATCAAACTTTCATTCAATTAGAATAAGTTTACTTTGAGATATTCGAAAAAGAAATGTGTGCACTTAGAACTTTTGACGAGTGTATATACACGATAATGACTGCTGTATATACTGTTATTGTTACAAAAAGAATCTTTTAGGTAGTAATACGCACAGTGTTCAACAAACATTTTAGAAACAATGCCATGTGTTAAAAATACCTGTCATTTTGCCATTATCTTAATAAAAAATTTAACTATTTGAATAATGTACATAAATGTAAGTACATCAGTTTTTTAAGTTATATATAATTTTATACATACAGCTACATGGGTGCTTCGGGAGAAATTATAAAAAAAAAATCCTGAAAATTATGCTTGGGATTTGGGTCCATCATTTGGACCACTGTTGTGTCCAAGGTAAAGCCCTGGCCAGGGGGGCCAGAGGCCCCCAGAAACTCTTAAATTAAGCAGTAAGCAAGAACTGAAAGTGTGTTTTCCAGGTAAAACAACTTGTCAGGTCAAAAAAAAATTCTGTGGGACCCGTACTTTATCGTCTTGGCACAGCACTTATAATAAGCAACAACCGGAATATCAGGTTTCCTTAACCAAACTTCCTATTTGTCACCCAGTTAGTTGACTCCTCTAGCCAGTCCCTATTACATTTATTTTAATATACTTTGTAGCAATTTGGAAACAAAACTTGATGTTTGAAACATTATCTTTCTTTTTTGTCGCTAACTATAGACTACATGTTTTTAATCAAAGACCGCCATATTATCACAGATACTTTGTAATGACAAAATTCATTAAATTTTGATGAAGTAAATCTAAATTATATCAGCCTATCAAATGAGTTTTTAGAAACACAAGACTTTGTAAGATAAGCACAACTTTATTTGAATTTAGATTTATATCTTTGTCATAGGACTGACTATGCCCCCAAACAACTGATTTACATGATTTGGAAAACTATCTCTCCAGGCTAAGATACAAATGGAAATTTCTCTAAACTCAGGGCTTTTTTCCTTCTTTAGTAGGGGCCGTTTATGGATGCCTTTCCCTCAGACAATTTCTTTAAAATCATGCAGTTTTCATTAATTATTCAATCATTTTCATTTTTATCTCTTTCTCATGTCATTTCTATCTTCTACACATTTGTTAATTGCAACTGTTACTTAGTTCAGATTTATTTTTGCCACATCACGGAGACCTTGAGCAATGCCCATTTCTTTGAAATCCTTATTTTTTATAGCCTTAGATTTTTCTCTTTCAAAATCTTATTAGCCTTATCCACTTCAGCCTTTATCTCCTATTTATTTTTCTTAACCTTCTTTTTTTTATTTCTCGTCTTTCTGCTCTTTACAGCATCTAACGGTTGTTACCAAAATGCCTAAAGTAAGTGGAGAGGTAATGCACTTAACAGCTGTGTTGTAAAAATTTAACGTTGATCAACAGTACTAAAGAAATACGTAAAATTTAATGTTCTAATCTTTTTGTTGTTTGATTATTTGAAAACAAAGACATTAAAATTAAATAAATAACCCAAATTACAAATACTTTGAAATATGGCAACAACTTAGTTTTGTCAGCAAAAGTATTAGGATACAGTTATAAGAGACATAACCAAACATTTAACTCACAATAAAAACAAATGGCATTGTTTTTAAATGTTGACAACACATAGTTAAAGACAACTCATTAAAATTAAGTTTTGATAAAAGCTTTCCTTAGTGAACAAAGGTTGAGATGGCTGGGTTACGCAACGATGACACCAGACCACACTGCCAGCATAGGAACATGTCAACTAAACAGCTTCTGAACATCTGCTGTAAAGATACTTTGCAAAACATGATTTAAAGGATTGCAAGTTGTAATTATGAAAAACAATACTTCTTTATTTTAGTAAAAACTAGGAATACTAGGAGCTTTTTGTAAAAACTAGGAAAAGCTAGGAGCCAATTAAAAAAACTAGGAAAAACTAGGAAAACTAGGAAAAACTAGGAACGCTGGAAAGCCTGTATGAGATATAACTTCTCCATAACTCCATACCAACATTATTTTATCTTCACTGTCTTTTTGTATAAAATTACAACAAAATAAATCAACAAATACCGTCCCACCCCGTATCACTGAGCACACTGCTTACCTCGCCCCGCACACTCTTGTCCCCACCAAAAAAATTGGCAAAAAAATTTTCATATTATATTACCAGTAGTTATAACTGAAATAAAAATTTCTTACAAAAAACATGCTTACGCAGAAAACACAACCTCACCACGCAACTAAAAGTAGACCGGAAACGTGAGCTTGGGTTTATAAATTAACGAAAAAGAGACCCCAAGGGGTTACCACGTTGGAACGATCAGTGGCAAAAAAAAGACTACTGAGGGTTTAAACCAGGTGCACCAACCTCACACTTTTCCAAACAGGTTCTCATATTAACAAACAAGTGCAAGTTGGTTTGGTAAATTCGCTCCGACCCAGCTATCATCTCGACAATGATACAAGCACACAAACATACAAGAAAAATTTTGATGCAAGGCATCAAAGTCGGCGGGAGAAGGAATTTCATGTAATTACAACAATGTAATCACACTGCTCTGACGAAATCTGAATGACTGATTATTACGTTCTATTACTACAAAAATCAGAACATACGCAGTGAAACAGTCAACATCCCGATAGTACGGGCTTCTGTCGTTTTCAAAAATCGTCACATCAAAAAAGTCATAGCACTAAAGGGCTGCAAGCCAGCGGAGCGTAAACATAATCAAAATAAAACAAACATGTAATGTTCAATGTAACAGGAATTCCAGTTTTATTCCAGTTATAAAGATTTATAATAACTAAACAGAATGAAGAAACTCCTAAAGAAGACATGTTATGTGCTTGCAACATTGTGGGTTGCCTATGTTGAATGAGATATAGATATGCGATATAAATTAAATTGCAGTAAAATTTTCACTGTAAATAAACAAAAAAAAACAACAAAAAACAAAAAAGAAGCTGTGTTTGGACAACACATATGCCCTGGAAGCGAAGTTTGTCATGATACAAATTTAAAATGATAGCACAATGTTAAAACAGCAAGAAATCACAAGTTAGTTCTAAATAATGGAAAAAAGAACTTTCTTGTGCCAGAACCTGGGCATAAAAAGAAAATTTTACATGAAAATCAATTAATGTAACATATTTATAATCTAAGATTATAATGTACAGATTATTCATGACAAAATTGGGAAAGTTACAGAATTTTATGTAATTAATGCTTAGGCATTATTACAAACACTGATGATGCAAGTATTTGGAGGGTGGACATTTATTAGAGGCACATGTTGAAACAGATAAACCATTTCTCTAAGTACAAAATGGGAAGATAACCTCAGAAATAAGGTGAGTTATTTAACGTGTCAGGGTCATGACCTGTGCACTGTTAAGTTAGTGTGTTAAATTCATTTTACTGTTCTTTGCAGACAATGAGAAATATCCAACTTTCAGAAACAGGTTAACCATTTATCTCTTAGTATAAAATGGGGAGATAACCCCAGGAATAAGCTAGCCAGAAATATGTAACTTGTAAGCGTCATAAACTATGCACTGTTCAGTGAGTGTGAGAACTTTCATGCCAATGCCCTTAGTAGAAATTGAGAAATATCCAACTTGCCGAAACAGGTTAACCATTTATCTCCAAGTACAAAACGGGGAGATAATCCCAGAAAAAAGGTACACAGAGTTATGTTTCTTGCCAATGCTCTTTGTAGAAATTCAGGGGGGGGGGGGATTGCATAAAAATACCAATAACTCAGACACAACAGTCATTGAAAATTATCCAATACAATAGTTGCTAGAAATGGGAAAATTCAACAAATTAAAACTGGTCAAAATATTGACAAAAGTAATTTTTGGGGAACTGTTTAAATAAATGAGAAAGGGGACATTAAAAGCAATTGAACAGGACAAATACAAAAACATTACAGGATACATGTATGTTTGATCGAGCAATACCAGGATCAAAATACATCACCTAGCCCTGGGTTTATGCAACTCAATATTTACACAAGTACCAATTTTGATGATAATTATATATTCATGCTATAAAAAAAACACATCACAACTTAAAGCAATGCCATTAGCCTTATAAATGTCATTTAGTAAATGAAAGAGGCACAACACATTTTTTGTGTTAGTCATATAGTATGGAAATTGTTGGGTTAGCAAAATTGTATTTATTTCATATATTATTATAGCTTATTTCTTTACCTTGTACTATGTCTCTTGATTATTTCCACTTTCAACGTAAATACACAGGGACCCCGTGAAAGGCTATTTGATCTTGGTTTCATGTATAACAATGTGTCAGAGGGAGCCAGAGTTATGTTAATGTAACCATATTTTAAGGAAGTGTCCAACCTTATAAATCAGATAAAGGGGCTCTTTATATTCATTTCATTAGCTAAAGCCTTTAACAGACACCCTTTCCCCACTGTTATCTGTCAACTCTATTTAGACCCTTTTAATGCATGCACTGCATCTATCTGATCTATATATACACTCTTTGAATCTTGACCAGGAAGTACATGTACCTAAAAGATCTAAACATTAACAGACTCTGATTAGCCAAACTGATATGCATGTTGATATGGTCTAACCTTGTCACACATGGAATAAAAGCTGCATGGAATTTGATGGAAAAAGTAGACAAAAACATGCAATACTTGAGTTTTGCACAGAAAATCCATTTCTAACTTCAACCCTTAACTCTATTATATACACCTTTATGGCATAGGCAAACAGTGTAGATCTAGATCACCCTGCATCTCTCTGCTGTTTAGTCAGAATCTGCACTATTCACTTTCAGATTCATAAAGTTATTTCTGAACAAGACATGACCAATGTAGATCTGATAAGATGGCAAAAATGTTCAGTCTGATCTGGATCTACACTAGAAACACATGCAATGAAAGGCACATTTATATAGCAGAAAGGTGCTCTTGATCAATAATTTTTAGTTTCTTAGTGAATATTATCATCTTCAACTAAAATTTTAGAAATTACTCTACATCATAAAGCTATTACAGTTACTGTAACTAAGTAAATGCATATAATATATATAATTATTCCTAGTTTGTCATCAGAAATATTAATACATCTATGTTCTTACAATGCCATTTAGTTAATCAATTATTTTATTAGAAGATATCATTTAGGGATTTCAAAAGATGCAGATTCTTGCATTTTGATGAAAGCATATTTGAATTTTTTCACTTTTGACCCCCTGTCTAAGTTTAATATGTTCTTTTAAATATGTTTTTTATTCACAAATTTATCACGTCTAATGAGCCAGCGACTGTTCTTTGCTCGTGAAAAGTCTCTTCAGAGGTGCAGGGATTTCGGATTTCAATAGCTTTTGAAAACCAGGGGTTGTTTGTCCCTGTTGAGAGTTTTTAAGGGGTCATAATCAAATAGTTGCAAGTTATATCTTGTGTTCAACTTGAACTTAACTACTTATAAAAGTGCTTTAACTTCGTTTAAATATTTGTTCAGTGGTCTAATAAGTATTGATTTTATAATTTAAATGCAATAGACACAATATTTATCTTTATTCTTGCAATATTCGACCATGATTCCTTCATCAAAAGAACCCAAGCTCAAAATTAGGAACGGTCAAATGTAGAAAAAACTAATTTGCTTGTATCAAAATGCAAGAATCTGCATCTATTGAAATCCCTGAGGCAGGAAAATTAAGTCTGACATGGTTAATTTTCAAGTTTAATCCAAAGTGATCATCATAATTTTTTCTTGTTGTGATAATTACCTGGCAAAAACTAGATAATTCAAAAATTAAAAATACCAGTTTCTTCAAAGTTTAATCCATGTTTGAAGTGGTCATATTGAAAAAATAAATATCATTGAGACTTCGGAAGCTAGTTTAAGCTATTCTAGTAAAAAAAACACTATTTACCTCGTTAAGATGTGTAAACCTGGACGGTGTTTAACTGCCAGTGTGATACAGAACTTTGTTTTCCAAAGTGCTTGAAGTGTCTATCTTTAGTAAGACTACTTCCTCACCAGAAAATATAAACAATAATCAGATGTGTTTCCATGCAGCTGGTTTTATACAAATCATTATATGCAAAATATGCCAAACTGTTTTAGTAAAGTTGATTGCACATTTATGCATACAATGACTGCACATATGCACATTTATGCATACAATGACTGCACATATGCACTATATTTTGGGATAGTGCCTTTCGAAATCACTGTAATAAATTTTTTGTCCATGTCTGTTTTTATAAATTTGTAATCCTTTCAGGATTTCACGTACTATCTGTCATGTTAATTCCTAGCCCAACTAATTGTGCGCAATAGAAGAGCTTTTCTATATATATGATTGTCGGTCTTCGCGCACAACCCAGTTACTATTCAAATCAATGCGGAAAATTTTCCTTCTATGTTTATATGCTAGCGATCAGAATTTGGATCGGAACTTTGGCGACTTTGACGGCTCCATAAAGCATCTTAAACCATATGTATCGTTAAAAAATTTACATACCTGAAAAGCAACATTCAAGTAGAATCATTATATGTAATCCTTCAAAAATAAAGGTTTCGTTTTTTATGCAAAATTCATTTAAACCTACACCCAGGTCAACAGATTTCGATTACATCGCTTAAAGATTATCTGACTCACGTTTATCAATAAACTTCACCTTACCAGCTTGAAATAGGTACTGTGGAAATTCTTGCTACGGTAAATACAAAGCAACTTATAAAATAAAGGTTTGATGAATAAAAGAAAGTAATCTGCAAATAATTAACATGGTAATATACACAACATTATTAAGGCGCGATTGAAACTTAATATAGCGGGGCGGGTATCTAAATAGATGAAAAAATAATTTGACAACCATCGAACATGACAAATAAGAAAATAAGAGTACGTTATGAGTTTTTCGAAGCGTACAGCCTCCCGCATTGTAAAAATATGTTTGAATAAAAAGAAACGTTTTTATTAGTCGGCCGCCGACTAATATTTGTGCTTACTTTAAGAATTTGATGTAGAAGGAGACCAGCATAATCTCAGAAATGTTTGTATTTTTGTTCAGATATATATTAATGAGAGATGTTTTGCAAAAAAAGTAGTCACAAATTGTTAACGATTTGCACCATTGGAACTGGTTGACATCGCTTTGTAGGATTTCAGTGATTTTTTAAAATTTTCAAATAATAAGTTCTCCTGAGCACGTGACTATTTTTTGTGGGGATAATAGCATAATTTCAGAAATGATTATATTTTAGTTCTGATATATATATTAATGAGAGTTTATGTGCAAAAGAACTTATTAACAAATGGTTAACGAATTGTATCAAAGGAACTAATTGACATCGCTTTGTAGGATTTTTTTTAATTTTCTTAAATTTTAAATAATAAGTTCTCCTGAGCACGTGACTATTTTTTGAAAACAACGGAAGCCGATCCTTCCGTATAATCGGTCAGGGATGTTGACTGTTGCACTGTAGGTGTACCTGTTGGAAGTTGTGGAGCATAATTCGTGAGAGTTTTGCTCGGAAACAAAGGTTTGAATGAATGTACAATTGCGATACTGGTCATCCATTGTTTTAATTGTACATTGCAAGACGTAGTTTCTGTATAATCGGTCAGGGATGCTGACCTTTGCACTGCGTTTATACCTATTGTGATCTTGTGGAACATAATTGGTGAGATTGTTTTTTCGGGACAAAACGTAATTATACTGTAAAATTATGGTACGTTGCTTTTTTAATCGTGCAATGGTCTGTTTGTTAATGTTTGTTATATACCGCGTCGATTGTTTTACGGGTTTGACATTGTTACGTAACACAGACGGCGTTTAGCCCAAACTGCACACAACTCCGGTGATCTCCCCTTGATTGTGTTACCCAAAAATATTGAACACTTTCGTTAGAACAAATTTCTAATGTTTTGTGCGAATTTAAATTGTGAAAGTTATAAAAATGATGCAAACTGAGTTTTTCTGAAGTGGAACTAACATCACAGATAGTACGTGAAATCCTGAAAGGATTTCAAATAAACACAGACATGATAAAAAAAATTATTACTGTGATTTCAAGAGGTCATGGCATAACGGTTTGAACTGTTTAAAACTACCCCAAATAGTGTGCAGTCATTGTATGCATAAATGTGCAATCAACTTTACTAAAACAGTTTGGCATATTTTATCTATCTATCTCTGTATACTGTCCACTCCTCTTTCGAGTGTTACTGACAGGATTTGGTGCACGTCGGAAGTGTTAGTAAAGTTGTGAAAGAATAAAGTAAAGAATTGTGATCTTGGATGCCAAGACAAATGTTAAAATGTTAGTGAGTGCAAGATTTATTGGGGATAAAAGTAAAAGAGATAAAAACAAAGATTACACAACTAGTACTGGATCACCGCCACTGCCTTCTTGAAACGCTCAAGATCAGGCAGGGTAACAATATTAACAGGCAGTTTATTCCAAAGGGTAATACTATGAGGAAAAAAAGAGAACTTGTGATAATCTGATTTGACCTGAATTTGTCTTAAACAAAGGGGATGCATGTGCCTGGTTTGTCTGTTTGGTTTTTGTATATAAGAAGGAAGGTTTATTGCTACGATGTTATGGTATATTTTATAAAACATTATAAGTCTCGCATCAAGTCTTCGATGTTCTAAGGACCTCCAGCCCAGTTCCCCCTGCATAGCTGTGACACTGGAAAGAGGAGAGTAGTCCTGTTTAACCCACCTTATTGCCCGCCTTTGGACCATTTCCACCTTGTGGATGTTTGTCTTGGTATATGGGTTCCAGACAGTAGATGCGTACTCTACCTGGGGCCGGACCAAGGTCTTGTATGCCAGTTCTTTGACTTTTTGGTTATTAGTTGTTATATTTCTTTTGATAAAGCCTATGGATTTATTAGCATTTGTTGTAATTCTTGCTATGTGTGTGTTAAAGTTAAGCTCAGAAGAGAGATCTAGCCCTAGGTATTTTGCATGTGTAACGGATTCAAGTACTTGACCGTGGAGATAATATTTGTTTTTAATGACATGTTTATTTTTAGTAATGTGTAGTACTTGACACTTTGAGGGGTTAAACTCCATGTCCCACGCCTTCTCCCATGCCTGCATCTTGTCAAGATCTTGTTGTAAAGTTATGGAGTCTGCCAAAGAGTTGATGGTGAGGTAAATGGCAGTGTCATCAGCAAATAGCCGCACTTGGGATTTAGAAACAGAAGAAGGAAGTTGGTTTATGTAGACAAGAAAGAAGAGAGGACCAAGGACAGAGCCCTGGGGTACTCCTGAGGTGACAGGGACTTCTGTTGAGCATTCACCATCTAGTATGACTGTTTGGCTTCTGCCGATGAGGAAAGAACGAGTCCATCTGAGTATCTGAGTAGACACGCCATATTCTTGAAGGATAAAGAGAAGTTTTAGATGGTTAACCTTATCGAATGCTTTGCTGAAGTCAAGTAAAATTAGGTCTGTTTGTTTGCCGGAGGCGATGTTATTGGTTAGATAGTCAGTAAGTTCAATCAGTTGTGTCTCACAGGAGCGTTTCTCACGAAAGCCATGCTGAAGATCATAGAGAATATTATGAGTAGTCAAGTGAGAGGATAGATGTGATGCTACAATATGTTCAAGAGTTTTACAGAGAATACAGGTGAGAGAGATAGGACGGTAGTTTGCGGGATCACTGGTGTCGCCCTTTTTATATATTGGGCACACATTGGCCTTGGTCCAGTCCCGGGGAATAGTTCCGGATTCAAGGGATTTCTGCAATCTGAACTCATCGGACAGTGTCTACACACCATCTCTCTGATGTACGTAGGGACGCGCCATCTTGGATTTTGGGACTTCTTTTAGCAACAAGATGGCGGCCCCCATGGTCATTCTCAAATATTTTCTATTTTTTTAACATAATTGTTGCTGTTTTAATGTAACTTGAGCTTTTAATCTCTGCAATGAAACTTGAACGCATTGTTCGAACGGCGCCATGTTTGTTTACTATCCGAAAGAACTATATTTTAGCGTAGGCGTTTTGGGTTAGACATATCCTTCCACCAGATACATCCGAGGCACGATCGCCGATTAGGCGGAATTGGCCGAGTAGTTCCGATTGGGGATTTCTGGAAAAGAATGGTTATTATGTCAGCGATCTCATGCCTCAGCTCTTTCAGAACAACTGGTTTGATCTGATCCGGACCTGCAGCTTTATCCGCATTCAGGTTGGCCAATAACTTGATTACACCTGCCTTGCCGATAGTGATTTCTGGCATTGGTGGGTACTTAGAGTGTTGGGATGGGTTAAGGAATCTGAGCCTTTCTAGGCATGTTTGTTTCAAGGACAGTGGAGAGGTTCCTGAGAAAACTGAATGAAATTGTCTGTTGAGAATATTGGCTTTATCAGAGTTGTTTGTTTTTAAGGATCCTGTTATTTGATCTTTAAGGGGGGACATATTTTGTTAATCCTGTTTTGAGTTTTTAATAAGTGAGTATAATTTTTTGGTAGAAAACTTGCTTTGAGTGTTATCGTTGTCTGAGATATCAAGTATACTTTCAAGATAGGAGTTATAAGAACTTTTAATTTTATTTTTAATGACAAGTTTGAGTTTTTTAAATTTCATCATTGTTTCATGGTTATGATTATTTTTCTTAGCTTTTTTTATAAAGGCGGTCTCTTTTATGTATTAGCTTTTTTATTTCCTTATTTATCCACGGCAGAGACTGTTTTGCGCCAATTCTTTTTGTTGGTACGTATTTTGAGATTCCAATATTCAATAAGTTTTTAAATGTAATCCAAAGGTCCTCTACTGATAATAGGCTTGAATTTTGTAAGATATTTTCACTAGAAGACTGCATATATTTTTTAAAATCTGGCCAGTTTGCCTTTTTGTAAAGATGGCAAGTTCTTGGTTTTTGTTTAGAAATGATTGGTCTTGCATAAACGGTTGCAGATATTGCATCATTGTCTGATATGCCTGCAGTTATTTCTACTTTTTTGACAAGGGTAGGATTTGAGATAAGGAAAAGATCAAGGATGTTATTGTTTCTCGTGTTATCAGTTACCATTTGGGTTAAATTATGATCATCTAATGCTTCCAGGAACTTGTCATATGCGGAATTGGAGCAGCATCCTGGTTTCAGTGAGGGATTGTGGTCTTGGTCCCAGGATAATTTAGGAAAGTTGAAATCACCAAATATGAGTTTTGTTCCTTTTAGATTGCGTGCCAGTTCTAATGATTTTTCAAATTCAAGGGTACTTTTAATGTCCATTTCATTTGGTTTATAGTACGAAGCTATGTAGAATGGTTTAGTGCCTTTAATTTCTATTTTAATCCAAATAATTTCACATTCTGTGTTAAGTTTAGGTTGTTCGGAGGGAAGTAAGTTGTTTTTTACTAATATGAGAACCCCGCCGCCTTTGCCCTTTTGCCTATCCCTACGAAAGACTGTGTATCCAAGAGATGATGGGAAAATTTCACTATTAAAATGTTCATTTTTTAGCCAGGTCTCTGTTGCTGTGATGATGTCTGGATTATGGTTCTTAATCATGAATTGAAATTCATGTTTTTTATTTACTATTGATTGGCAGTTAATGCATAGTATTTTTAGATTTGGTACGAATATGTTTTGGTTTGGTGTTGTGTTGCTTGCATTGTTTACTTGTATGTTCTCTTCTGGTAAGGAGGAGTAACTGTTGTGAGATGAGACTGAAAGAATGCTTGACAAAGTTGAGTGATTCAGGCTGTCACAAAGTGAACAGGTCCAGGCAAATGACTGGTTATGGTTTACCAATTGTTGGTACCAAGCCGGATCAAGACCCTGACATTGGAGATGAAACCATGCTTCACAGCTGTCACACTCCACTGCCGGGTCCGAATCAAGCACCTCAGATCCGCAGCTACCACAGGGGAAATCTGGCCCTGGGTTAGATTCAATGTCACATGAAATTGCCAGTAGAAGGATAGCCAAATAAGAGAGGGTCTTATTTTTGCATGGGACAATTGGTTGTTTATAGTGTCTAAATCTTACCTTCAGTAACACAGCAATTGTTCCACATGAATGTGCATTGGTAGGCGAAAGCTTATTCGGGTATACGCAAGGTCTGGGGCATTGCAATATTTTGGAATTACTTGGCCTCTTTGCTATACCACTGATGGTAATAATGCTTGCCAGAATCAAAAACGAACAGAGCAAACCTGTAAGCATGTTTCCCTGTGTTTATTTCCTTCACCGGAGGTTGTATTGTCAAAATCAAGGTCAGTGGGTGGGGGGTTGTCAAGGTAAGAAATTTACCTGTTTTCAATAATTATCGAAAAAAATTCAATATAGATGAATGAAACAAAGACTCGGATTTAATAATATGTTAAATTTTGCAGTAAGATCAAACAATATTAGTCATGTAATCCTAGTTTTCTTATATTTTTGCATATAATGATTTGTATAAAACCAGCTGCATGGAAACACATCTGATTATTGTTTACATTTACTGGTGAGGATGTAGTCTTACTAAAGATAGACTCTTCAAGCACTTTGGACAACAAAGTTCTGTATCACACTGGCAGTTAAACACCGTCCAGGTTTACAAGTCTTAACAAGGTAAATAGTTGTATTTTTTTAATAGAATAGCTTAAACTAGCTTCCTAAGTTTCAATGATATTGTAGCGGCCGAGCTCTAGCAAGTTTACCTTATTAAATCCAAAATCAGTTGTGTAATCATCGGCCCACACATAACACATCTATTTCCCATCCAAAATCCATCAAACCAAACCTCTATTCAACAATTTCTATGTACTCAGGTAATTTCGACATCTTCAACATCCGGGCATTTCGTAGCTTTTAGACCACACCGCAGAATTCATAAAATCATCAAATACTCAATATTCTGCCTTAAAACCCACACCTTGTCTATTTTGTTATAATTAATTATCAAATCTATATTTTATGCAATAATTTGTTTCTTTGTTTTGACACGTTGTTCGTATTTCCATTTATGCGAAAATAACAATTCACATCTGCAACTGAATTGCATTCTGGTACCCGTCTTCACATTAGCCAGAGTCCAGATCAAAATCTTATAAATAAGAGTGTTCGCTTCAAATCATCTCACTCCGTTACCTGCTATCATCGAGGGTGTTTCTAAAAATAGAAAGGTAAATCTATACGGTTACCATTGGTTAGATCCTTTAGGAGACCATTGGCAAGAACCACAGGCAGACCATTGGCAAAGCCTTTGGCAGACCTCTGGCACGTCCACTGGCAGACTATTGGCAACACCATTGGTGAACGTACCATTGGCATCCCTCGTCCCAAGTCAGTATCACGTCACTCTTTACCTTTGTGTTGTACGCTGTCGCATGACAAGTGTACACATACCTTTGGCAAACCATTGGTAGATCAACAGTACGTCGCATACGATTTACCACTGGTCGGTCATTGGTTATTATGAACTTGTAAATCACTGTGTACAACCGTCTAACACATGATCCGGTTTATGTCGCCAAGTGTGAGTTAAAGTCGTGAATAACAAAGGCACCCAAACACTGTCACTCCAAAGTGACTTTGTCAATTTCAGTGCTCAATTGGTTATCAAGACACAGTTCATACACTGTGCACTTTGCTCAACTGTAAGCGCCAAAGTCGCCTTACCAGTTGTCATATAGCTACCGTACCGAATAGGGTGAATCGCCCTCTCGTAAAGTGTCATTAGATACTATCTTATTCAGGACCAAGCGTCCACCTTGTCGTATTCAAAATACCGACAATTCCTGTTTCACCAGAAACAGAAGCCCGTACATACTAGTGCGGATGAGGTAGCCAGTGTCACTGCACACATTTACATAACCGATAGCACAGTCCACTTGGCCTAAGGACAATCAGCTGGCAATTACGCGTACTGAAGTTCCTTTTGACCCAAGTGTTCCACTTCAATCACAACGTGCCTTACAGTTGTTCACCATTTATTCACAAAGTTCCAAGCTCATTGCACCTTTCAACACAAATCGCTTAAGGCCCTCTAGCAAGTTATCTGAGGCGATCCCACATTTTCGAACAACGTGTCATAGTGTACATATTGTATAGTCTTGTACATTTACCAATCATCGTTGGAGTTGTTTTGTACTCCGTCCAAATTGAGAATCCCCCTGTAAATATATTCCCATAACCAAGTACACCTGACGCGACACGTTACAAATTTGGTGGCAGCGGTGGGATTGCCATCTCTTAAGCAACATTTTTATTACTTTTCCTTATCTTTCTTTTCTTTCTTTATCATGGCAGAGAGCACTGTCAATTATGATCCAGAAATGGATGAAATAAATCAAACTCTACATGACATAGAGTTACGAATAAGGGAGAAGGCAATGCGACAGTCTACTCCTAAATTCAGTGTAAAACCACCAGACGACACAGCACATGTGCACATGTCGCCAAATACTGACTATCGTCAGGATGCTGAACGTCGTTATCCCCCCAGCTCCAGTATGCCTGTTGCTGATTATTATGCGACCGACGAGGATGATAGTTCATCAAATAGGCCATTGTCGAGAAGAAAAAAACATGTTGACTTCCGCAGGCCCACTTCTGAGTCAAAGGGAGCTAAAGTTAAGCCAGCAACGTATGACGGTACATGCCCTTGGCTGGATTATAAAGCACATTTTGACACGTGTGCTGCGATAAATAACTGGACTGATAGAGAGAAAGGGTTGTACCTTGCAGTGTCTCTTCGTGGTCAAGCCCAGGGTGTCTTTGGAAACCTGGCATCGAGATCAAATAACTATTACGCATTGGTATCTGCCTTGGAGGAACGGTTCGCACCCCCGAACCAAACTGAATTGTACAGAGTGCAATTAAGGGAACGCCGTCAAAAGGCTACTGAATCCTTGTCTGAGTTAGGACAAGACATTCGTCGCCTAACCAACCTTGCCTATCCAACTGCACCCTATGATGTACGGGAAACGCTGGCAAAGGAGCAGTTCATTGATTCTTTGGTTAACTCTGACATGCGTTTGCGCATTAAACAGACACGACCAACCAGCCTAAATGATGCAGTACGACATGCTGTTGAACTGGAGGCTTATGTTAAGGCAGAACAGAAGAGCAAAACCTTCCTGCATGTGGTCCAACCAGAGGCACCTGCCTCAAAAGAGTCTTCTGAAATATTGCAAAAGTTAGACAATCTGCAGAAAATAGTGTCAACTTTGCAAGGGGAGGTTCAAGCGATGAAAAAGACAGGTCAAAGTGGTAATCCACAAAAGTCGTCTAATCAAAACTCTTCATCAACACAGTGCTCTTATTGTAAAAAGATGGGTCATCTATATGCTGACTGCCGCAAGAGGAAGTATGACAACCGTTCAAAAGAACAGCATGGGCAAGAACAAACAAAGCCTAAGGCAGAAACTGAGAAAACTCTCAGAATTGGTGATGCTGGCATTTTTGTCAAAGGACAAGTTTGCCAAAAGGAGGTATCTTTCTTGGTTGATACAGGTGCTACAATAACAATTCTGTCCGAAGAGATTTTCCATACTATAAATCCAAGTAGTTTTGGAGATGTTCAGTTGACCAAAGTTAATCGCAAAATTCTTTGCGCCAATGAGAATCCGATGGATGTACTGGGCAAGTTTGAAACAAATATCCATATTGGGGAATTATGTTTCCCACATGAAATTTTTGTTGCGAAAATGACAGTTGATGGGGTGCTGGGGCTTGATTTCATGATCACTCACAAGTGCATGGCTGATCCACTTCAGAAAGTCTTTCGCATGCCAAACAAATCAACAACGTTAGAGCTGAGAGGTCATTTTGGGTGTTTTCGTGTTGTTGTAGACGAAACATTTAACATTCCACCTCGCAGTGAAGTAATTTTGTCAGGTCGCACCTATGGATCTGATCAACCAATGCCCCCTGGTATAAGTTTGGTTGAGCCCTGTGAATCTTTCCTAAAAAGCGAACGTGGGTTAGTTGCAAAAGCCTTGGTTACAAATGGTAAAACTATTCCACTACGACTACTTAACCCCACAGAGGAAACCCAGGTCATTTATCCGGGCACCGTCGTTGCTCAATTGTGTCCAATAGACACAGTGTTACCTTCAAGCCCATCATCTTCAACTGAGCAGTTTTTAACACCTGCCCTTGAAGAACTCCTGACTCGCTCTAGTGAGGCACTTGACTCTGAACAAAAAGAGAGAGTGAAAGAGTTTCTGATAAAGCATTCGCAACTGTTTGTACAAAATGACAATGACCTAGGACGCACGACCCTGGTCAGTCATAAAATAAATACTGGAGACAGCCGCCCAATTAAGCAACCATTGCGGCGTATTCCTGTTCACATGAAAGATCAAATCGATGAAACTTTGGAAGGCATGATAGAAAAAGGTGTAATTGAACCTTCCACAAGTCCATGGGCATCTGGTGTAGTGCTAGTTAAGAAAAAGGATGGCACCACACGATTTTGTGTAGACTATAGACGGCTCAACGACGTGACCATAAAGGATGCTTATCCTCTGCCGCGCATTGACGAGTCCCTAGATCACTTGGCTGAAAACAAATGGTTTTCAACACTAGATCTATGTTCCGGGTATTGGCAAGTCGAAGTAGACCCAGTGGATAGACCAAAGACTGCATTCATTACTAAGAAAGGCTTGTGGCAATTTCGCGTAATGCCGTTCGGACTTTGCAACGCTCCTGCCACCTTTGAGCGACTTATGGAGGCGGTACTGGCCGGGTTGCAATGGGAGATATGTCTCATATATCTAGATGATATAATTGTCTTGGGAAACACCTTTGAACAAATGATCACGAATCTAGAGTCAGTGTTTGAGAGGTTGTCTAACGCCGGCCTAAAACTTAAGCCGAAGAAATGTCACTTGTTTGCCAAATCGGTAGAGTTTCTTGGACATGTTATATCGGAAGATGGGGTAGGGACTGATCCTTTGAAGATTGAGGCAATTAAACACTGGTCCCAACCAGCCACAGTGACTGATGTCCGCTCATTTCTTGGCCTGTGCAGTTACTATCGGCGGTTTATTCAAGGATTTGCCGCCATAGCAAAGCCACTTCACAAGATTACTGAGAAAAATGTACCCTTCGTGTGGACCAGAGAGTGTCAAGAATCATTTGATTCATTAAAATCAAAACTCACACAGGCACCAATCTTGACATTCCCGGACTTTTCCAAAGAATTCGTGCTAGACACTGATGCAAGCAACTTTGCCATTGGTGCTGTCTTGTCACAAAATTCTGATGTCGGAGAGAAAGTTGTGGCTTATGCCAGTCGTACCCTAACCAAAACGGAAAAGCGTTACTGTGTCACTAGGAAGGAGTTACTTGCCGTTGTCCATTTCGTGAAGTACTTCCGTCATTACCTATATGGTAGACATTTCACTGTTCGTACAGATCATGGATCTTTACGTTGGCTGATCAACTTCAAAAACCCAGAGGGACAGCTGGCAAGATGGATTGAAATTCTGAGTATGTATGACTTTACAATTATCCACAGGCCTGGAGCACAGCACAGGAATGCGGATGCTTTGAGTCGACACAGCTGTAAACAGTGTACATTTTGTGAGTCTCAGGAAGGCCAATGTCTCCATATTTCTCGCGATGATGTCGAAACCAGTTCACAGTTGAACATGGGAGATTTACAACAAGGTGACCAAGATATTAAACGAATCTGTGAGTGGGTATCTAAGAAAGAAGAACCAAGTCCACTGGAGTTGAGTTCAGGTAGTCCTGTGTTGAAGTCTCTGTGGAGTCAAAGACAAAATCTCAGTGTGGAAGATGGTGTCCTTTTCAGAACATTTGAAACCAAAAGGAAGACCCTTAGGCAAGCAGTAATGCCACTCTCCGAAAGACGCAATATATTGCAGTTTTGTCATGACCACCTCACGTCGGGTCATTTAGGTGTCAAGAAAACTCTTGAGAGAGTAAGGGGAAGGTTCTATTGGCCTGGTCTTCAAAGAGACGTTAGACATTATGTAACGTGCTGTGAAGTATGTATAAGAGGAAAAGGACCTCGTAAAAAGCCAAAGGCACCAATGCAACTGGTGGGTGCTGGCTATCCTATGGAGAGGATCGCCACTGACATTCTTGGTGAACTTCCAGTTACCGAAGATGGTAACAAGTACATTTTAGTCGTTTCTGACTATTTCACAAAATGGGTAGAGGCTTTTCCCATGCCAAATATGGAAGCTAAAACTGTAAGTGAAATCATAGTTAAAGAAGTAATCTGTCGTTTTGGTACCCCAAGTTTTATTCATTCTGACCAAGGTAGACAGTTCGAAGGCATTGTGTTCAGTGAGATGTGTGAGATGTTAGGGATAAAGAAGACACGTACGACCCCCTACCATCCCCAATCGGATGGGATGGTGGAACGGTTTAACAGAACGCTCACACGAATGCTAAAGTCATTTGTAAATGAGCATCACACCGACTGGGATCAGTTTATTCCATATGTCCTTATGGCGTACAGATCGTCAGAACATGAGACGACAGGCTGTACACCGAACTACTGCATGCTTGGACGGGAAGTGGCAACACCATTAGACATTGTGTATGAGATGCCATCACGCATCAAGGAGATTCCATCTCATAGCTGGGTATGGGAATTGAAGGAACGGATGGAAAGTGCTCACTCATATGTTAGACAGCACATAGAAGGTGCTATGATGAGACAAAAAGCTTTCCATGACAAAAAGTTAAGTTGGCAATCGTTTCAACCTGGCGATGAAGTGTATGTTCTATTCCCAAGAACTCTTCCAGGCCACTCTCCCAAACTGACGAGTTTTTGGAAAGGTCCTTTCAAAGTTTTCTCTAAACTATCAGATGTAACCTACAATGTGTCCTGTGGGCCAAGACAGGCCACCCAGGCAATTCATGTGGATAGAATGCGATTAAAGCAGGACCAAACATTGCCCTTTGAACAAATAGCGGAGACAGTGGTTCCTCGAGAACACGAGGAAATGCCTTCCGACAACGTTGGCTTGAGTGAGGCGCCCGTTGAACCATTAGAACAAACCCCATCAACAGAAACTGTTGGTGAGGGGCGTCGAAAAAGGAGACCTCCGGTGTGGCTCCAAGACTATGAGCCATAACTCAAAGACCGTTGGTTCTCTTTTCGACACAGTGTACAGCAATGAACATTGTAAGGTGATTTAAGAGAATAATAATATTGTCATAACTTCAAGTATGTTACTTTGACATTTGTGACTCCCAATAATTCTGACAATTCATTTTTTTCAGATCAATTCATCAGTTCACGTGGAGGTATTCATTTCATCTCGTCTCCTTGTTAAAGTTTGTCCTGCATGATTTTTGCATGGTTTCACCAGTTTATGAGTTGCTCTGCTCGCAAGTTCATTGAATATCATGTTTGTTGTTGTTTTTTTTTCCATAACATATGGAACCTGACGTTTTGTTGATTTTGCATAGTTCCTATTATAACTGTTCACAACCCAAACTTCCTTTCACACTTTTGCAATGCATGTGTTGCAAATACCTAATCATTTAACTTTGTTACAACTACCGTCATTCGTTGCACTTTTGGTTAAATCTAAAATAATATCTCATCCTCATATACTTTATTAATGTCATTCCTTTGCACATTACAACATTCGTTCGCACTTGTCAAATGAACGGATCCCAATGGTCCCGCCACAGGTGACACTGTCACCGTGCACTTGGCAGTGCAGTAAGCCATTTTTGGGAGCGATCTGATGAAGAGCTGGCGAACGAATGCGAATTTTCTTCTCTGTTGCTCTATTTATTATAGTCTTGATTGGGTTATTATTTCACTAAATGAGGTTTAAGAATTATGTTTGGTTTGCCTTATGCCAAGTTCACGCGAATGCAAGTCTTCTTTGTCTGCCACGGTATCTATAGTGAGATGGTTGTGATTGTTTTTCTTTACAGAAAGATGCCGAAACTGAAGTTCACAAAACGAGTTACATCCACGCTTACATGTCCAATGTGTCACACACCAAAGTCTTCCACTGAGGAAATGTCCCGCCATCTGGCGCAGTGCGGGTTGCACCGTATCCAGAACACTCTGAGATGTCGGCTTTGTAATTACAATTCCTTTTTTCCAAGGAATCTCTCCAGGCATATGAAAAGTAAGCATCCAAATGAAGCTCCTTTGACTGAGGGAACAGCCACTGGCACCTCACAACCCTCCAACACTACTGATCAACAGAAAGAAGAGGATATAAACGCTCATGACCCGGGACAACTCCTCTATGAGAACATCGAAGTGTCATCATCAGAGGAGTCCGATGAAGTATCAGACGATGATACTCAGAAGCAGGAGTCGGGCTCCACACCTGCTCCGGAGATAAGGAAGCCCACGAAACCCTTACCGCCGTATGCTGGGAAGGCTTACAATCCGAGGGATGAAGCAGTAGCGCCCGTAACAAAAACGACGACCGCCCAACCTACTCCGTCGAAGACTTCTCTCTGTCTATCCACACCAAGTCAATCATCCAAGGTTATTTCTCCAGGAACGTTGACCACTACGTCCAAAGGTGTCTCGTCCACAAACAGCCAAACACCTGTGGTTCCAAGGATTGTTCCAACTCTTCCCTCCACTCCACCTAACACTGAACAAGGGACTGAAACCACAATCTACGTTAAACGTAGAACCATCGTCAAAAGGACAGTGGAGCGCGTGTATGAAGATGGTCATATCGTTAAAGAAGAAGAGACTACGGAGACCATCGTATATGAATGACTGGCTTTTTGAGTTTTTCTCAAAATCGTTTATGTTACCATGTGACTAGTTACACTTTTAAGAAGTTAGAGTTAGTTCTTGTGTTCATTTTTTTTTTCTTTTATCATCCTTTTAACATTGATATGTTACTATTGCAAATGCCATTTACACCACTGTAGGTGTCCTGCGTTCCATAACATGAGTTGTTTTGTGTAAATACATATGTTGCTGTTCATTCTTTTACTCGTTTCTTTTGGCACTTGCCATTTAATTAGTTTATGCGATCTATCTTCGCTTTGCGGGACGCAAAGTAGTCGGAGGCGTGGGTAATGTAGCGGCCGAGCTCTAGCAAGTTTACCTTATTAAATCCAAAATCAGTTGTGTAATCATCGGCCCACACATAACACATCTATTTCCCATCCAAAATCCATCAAACCAAACCTCTATTCAACAATTTCTATGTACTCAGGTAATTTCGACATCTTCAACATCCGGGCATTTCGTAGCTTTTAGACCACACCGCAGAATTCATAAAATCATCAAATACTCAATATTCTGCCTTAAAACCCACACCTTGTCTATTTTGTTATAATTAATTATCAAATCTATATTTTATGCAATAATTTGTTTCTTTGTTTTGACACGTTGTTCGTATTTCCATTTATGCGAAAATAACAATTCACATCTGCAACTGAATTGCATTCTGGTACCCGTCTTCACATTAGCCAGAGTCCAGATCAAAATCTTATAAATAAGAGTGTTCGCTTCAAATCATCTCACTCCGTTACCTGCTATCATCGAGGGTGTTTCTAAAAATAGAAAGGTAAATCTATACGGTTACCATTGGTTAGATCCTTTAGGAGACCATTGGCAAGAACCACAGGCAGACCATTGGCAAAGCCTTTGGCAGACCTCTGGCACGTCCACTGGCAGACTATTGGCAACACCATTGGTGAACGTACCATTGGCATCCCTCGTCCCAAGTCAGTATCACGTCACTCTTTACCTTTGTGTTGTACGCTGTCGCATGACAAGTGTACACATACCTTTGGCAAACCATTGGTAGATCAACAGTACGTCGCATACGATTTACCACTGGTCGGTCATTGGTTATTATGAACTTGTAAATCACTGTGTACAACCGTCTAACACATGATCCGGTTTATGTCGCCAAGTGTGAGTTAAAGTCGTGAATAACAAAGGCACCCAAACACTGTCACTCCAAAGTGACTTTGTCAATTTCAGTGCTCAATTGGTTATCAAGACACAGTTCATACACTGTGCACTTTGCTCAACTGTAAGCGCCAAAGTCGCCTTACCAGTTGTCATATAGCTACCGTACCGAATAGGGTGAATCGCCCTCTCGTAAAGTGTCATCAGATACTATCTTATTCAGGACCAAGCGTCCACCTTGTCGTATTCAAAATACCGACAATTCCTGTTTCACCAGAAACAGAAGCCCGTACATACTAGTGCGGATGAGGTAGCCAGTGTCACTGCACACATTTACTTAACCGATAGCACAGTCCACTTGGCCTAAGGACAATCAGCTGGCAATTACGCGTACTGAAGTTCCTTTTGACCCAAGTGTTCCACTTCAATCACAACGTGCCTTACAGTTGTTCACCATTTATTCACAAAGTTCCAAGCTCACAGCACCTTTCAACACAAATCGCTTAAGGCCCTCTAGCAAGTTATCTGAGGCGATCCCACATTTTCGAACAACGTGTCATAGTGTACATATTGTATAGTCTTGTACATTTACCAATCATCGTTGGAGTTGTTTTGTACTCCGTCCAAATTGAGAATCCCCCTGTAAATATATTCCCATAACCAAGTACACCTGACGCGACACGTTACAATATCATATTTGTTTTTTCAATATGACCACTTCACACATGGATTAAAGAAACTGGTATTTGTAATTTTTATATTATCTAGTTTTTGCCAGGTAATTATCGCAACAACAGGAAAAAATTATGACGATCAGTTTGGATTAAACTTGAAAATTAACCATGTCAGACTTAATTTTCCTGCCCCAGGGATTTCAATTGATGCAGGTTCTTGCATTTTGATGCAAGCAAATTAGTTTTTCTACATTTGACTGTTCCTGATTTTGAGCTTGGGTTCTTTTGATGAAGAAATCATGGTCGAATATTGCAAGAATAAAGATAAATATTGTGTCTGCATTTTAATTATAAAATCAATACTTACATTAGACCACTGAACATATATGATATATTTAAACGAAGTTAAAGCACTTTTAAAAGTAGTTAAGTTCAAGTTGAACAAAAGATATACATGTAACTTGCAACTATTTGATTATGAGCCCTTAAAAACTCTCAACAGGGACAAACAACCCCTGGTTTTCAAAAGCTATTGAAATCCGAAATCCCTGCACCTCTGAAGAGACTTTTCACGAGCAAAGAACAGTTGTTGGCTCATTAGATGTGATAAATTTGTGAATAAAAAACATATTTAAAAGAACATATTAAACTTAGCCAGGGGGTCAAAAGTGAAAAAAAATCAAAAATGCAAGAATCTGCATCTTTTGAAATCCCTAAATGATATCTTCTAATGAAAATAATTTAACTAAATGGCATTGAAAGAACATAGATGTATTAATATTTCTGATGACAAACTAAGAATAATTATATATATTATAATTACCTATGTATTAACTTTAATAGTTATAGAAACTGTAATAGCTTTATGATGTACATGTAGAGTAATTTCTAAATTTTTAGTTGAAGATGATAATATTCACTAAGAAAGATTGTTCAGGTCATTCTAAGGGGCAAAACTAAAAATTATTGATCAAGTGCACCTTTCTGCTACAAAAATGTGCCTTTCATTGCATGTGTTACTAGTGTAGATCCAGATCTGACTGAACATTTGTGCCATCTGATCAGATCTACATTGGTCATGTCTTGTTCAGAAATAACTAAATATGAATCTGAAAGTGAATAGTGCAGATTCTGACTAAACAGCAAAGAGATGCAGGGTGATCTAGATCTACACTGTTTGCATATGTTAAGGGTTGAAGTTAGAAATGGATTTTCTGTGCAAAAGTCAAGTATTCCATGTTTTGTGTCTACTCTTTCCATGCAGCTTTTATTCCATGTGTGACAATATTAGACCATAAGATTAGACCATATCAACATGCATATCAGTTTGGCTAATCGGAGTCTGTTAATGTTTAGATCTTTTAGGTACAAATGTACATGTACTTCCTGGTCAAGATTCAAAGAATGTATATATAGATCAGATAGATGTGATGCATGCATTAAAAGGGTCTAAATAAAATTGACAGATAACAGTGGGGAAAGGGTGTCTGTAAAAGGCTTTAGCTAATGAAATGAATTTAAAGAGCCCCTTTATCTGATTTATAAGGTTGGACACTTCCTAAAAATATGGTTACATTAACATAACTCTGGCTCCCTCCGACACATTGTTATACATGAAACCAAGATCAAACAGCCTTTCACGGGGTCCCTATGTATTTACATTGAAAGTGAAAATATTCAAGAGACATAGTACAAGGTAAAGAAATAAGCTATAACAATATATGAAATAAATACAATTTTGCTAACCCAACAATTTCCAAACTATATGACTAACACAAAAAAATTTGTTGTTCCTCTTTTATTTACTAAATGACATTTATAAGGCTAATGGCATTGTTTTAAGTTGTGATGTGTTGCTATAAAGCATGAATATAAAATTATCATCAAAATTGTTATTTGTGTAAATATTGAGTTGCATAAACCCAGGGCTAGGCATTCTGGGCAGTGATGTATTTGATCCTGGTATTGCTCGATCAAACATACATGTACCCTGTAATGTTTTTGTATTTGTCCTGTTCAATTGCTTTTAATGTCCCCTTTCTCAATTATTTAAACAGTTCCCCAAAAATTACTTTTGTCAATATTTTGACCAGTTTTATTTTGTTGAATATTCCCATTTCTAGCAACTATTGTATTGGATAATTTTCAATGATTGTTATATCTGAGTTATTGGTATTTATATGCAATCCCCGTCAATTTCTACAAAGAGCATTAGCAAGAAACATAACTCTGTGTACCTTTTTTCTGGGATTATCTCCCCGTTTTGTACTTGGAGATAAATGGTTAACCTGTTTCAGCAAGTTGGATATTTCTCAATTTCTACTAAGGGCATTGGCATGAAAGTTCTCACACTCACTTAACAGTGCATAGTTTATGACGCTTACAAGTTACTTATTTCTGGCTAGCTTATTCCTGGGGTTATCTCCCCATTTTATACTAAGAGATAAATGGTTAACCTGTTTCTGAAAGTTGGATATTTCTCATTATCTGCAAAGAACAGTAAAATAAATTTAACACACTTAACAGTGCACAGGTCATGACCCTGACAAGTTAAATAACTCCAGCTACCTTATTTCTGAGGTTATCTTCCCATTTTGTACTTAGAGAAATGGTTTATCTGTTTCAGCATGTTGGACATTTCTCAATTTCAATCATGTGCCTCTAATAAATGCCCACCCTCTAAATACTTGCATCATCAGTATTTGTAATAATGCCTAAGCATTAATTACATAAAATATGTAACTTTCCCAATTTTGTCATGAATAATCTGTACATTGTAATCTTAGATTAAAAATATGTTACATTAATTGATTTTCATGTAAAATACTTTTTAATTTCAGGTTCTGGCACAAGAAAGTTCTTTTTTTCTCATTATTTAGATCTAACTTGTGATTTCTTGCTGTTTTAAATATCATTTTAAATTTGTATCATGACAAACTTCGCTACCGGGGCATATGTGTTGTCCAAACACAGCTTCTTTTTTTGTTTTTGTTTATTTACAGTGAAAATTTTACTGCAATTTAACTTATATCACATATCTCTATGTCATTCAACATAGGAAACCCACAATGTTGCAAGGACATAACATGTCTTCTATAGGAGTTTCTTCATTCTGTTTAGTTATTATAAATCTTCATAACTGGAATAAAACTGGAATTCCTGTCACATTGAACATTATGTGTTTGTTTTATTTTGATTGTGTTTACGCTCCGCTGGCTTGTGCAAGCAGCCCTTTCAGTGCTTTGATTTTTTTCATGTGACGATTTTTGAAAAAGACTGAAGCCCGTACTATCGGGATGTTGACTGTTTCACTGCGTATGTTCTGATTTTTGTAGTAATAGAACGTAATAATCTCAGTCATTCAGATTTCTTCAGAGCAGTGTGATTACATTGTTGTAATTACATGAAAATCCTTCTCCCGCCGACTTTGATGCCTTGCATCAAAATTTTTCTTGTTGGTTATCTGGATTTCGTATCAACATGTAAACTGCATATAACGTGGTAGGTTTAACAAGTTATTTTGTGGAATATTCGTCATTTTATTGTTACTTTCATCATAATTTATTGTTATTACCACACTTGAACATACCAGTGTTAGAATTTTCATGCGGGAGTGAAAAATAACAGAATTTAAATCGGGTCGATTTCCACCACAGTTTTGATCGTAACTGCTTGAGACGTAAAGAACGGGCAACGAAAATGTCCGTATGATAATGGGTCTGTTCTTGCAGTCGAATTATTGAGACTAGTTAATTCCACTTCCGAAAAACTCATTTTGCATCATTTTCATAACTTTCACAATATAAATTCGCACAAAACATTAGAAATTTGTTCTAACGAAAGTGTTCAATATTTTTGGGAAACACTATCAAGGGGAGATCACCGGAGTTGTGTGTAGTTTGGGCTAAACGCCGTCTGTGTTACGTAACAATGTCAAACCCGTAAAACAATCGACGCGGTATATAACAAACATTAACAAACAGACCATTGCACGATTAAAAAAGCAACGTACCATAATTTTATAGTATAATTACGTTTTGTCCCGAAAAACAATCTCACCAATTATGTTCCACAAGATCACACATAGGTATAAACACAGTGCAAAGGTCAACATCCCTGACCGATTATACGGAAACTACGTCTTGCAATGTACAATTAAAAGGCGAGGTGTAAAACGCGGCGGCGCCGTAAAATAACGGGCAAAAAGGAAGGAAAACACGGCGGTACCCCTTAACTTTTTTGTTTGTAAAGATATCTTAATAATTTTTTTTGCATTCAAATGTACAACCTCCAGGCTTTCCAAAATGGTAAAGATATTGAAAATCGGACAATTAAAAGGTACTTTAAAATTTGATAGAAATTGATGGTTTGTGTTCATATTTTTTTTTGTTTTTTCGCAGTGTGATTACATTGTTGTAATTGCATGAAATTCCTTCTCCCGCCGACTTTGATGCCTTGCATCAAAATTTTTCTTGGATGTTTGTATCAAGTTTTATTCAATTTTTAAGTACCTTGTTATTGTCCGATTTTCAATATCTTTACCATTTTGGAAACCCTAGAGGTTGTACAAATGAATGCAAAAAGAAATTATTGAGATATCTTAAATAACAAAAAAGTTAAGGGGTACCGCCGTGTTTTTCGAGCCAGCGAAAAAAACAAAAAAAATTATACACAAAAACTATTAAGTTTTATCCAATTTTAAAGTACCTTATAATTGTCCGATTTTCAATATCTTTACCATTTTGGAAAGCCTGGAAGTTGAACAATCAAATGCAAAAAAAAATTATTGAGATATCTTTAAAAACAAAAAAGTTAAGGGGTACCGCCGTGTTTTCCTTTCTTTTTGCCCGTTATTTTACGGCGCCGCCGCGTTTTACACTTGACCCAATTAAAACAATGGATGACCAGTATCGCAATTGTAAATTTATTCACACCTTTGTTTCCGAACAAAACTCTCACGAATTATGTTCCACAACTTCCAACAGGTACATCTACATTGCAACAGTCAACATCCCTGACCGATTATACGGAAGGACCGGTTACCGTTGTTTTCAAAAATTAGTCGAGTGCTCAGGAGAACTTATTATTTTAAAATTTAAGAAAAAAAAACAAAAAAAACTACAATGACAATCAGTTCCTTTGATACAATTCTTTAACCATTTGTTAATACGTTGTTTTTTTTGCACAACAACTCTCATTAATATATATATCAGAACAAAAATAGAAACATTTCTGAAATTATGCTATTATCCCCACAAAAATAGTCACATGCTCAGGAGAACTAATTATTTGAAAATTTAAAAAAATCAAAGAAATCCTACAAA